>PVJI01009130.1:0-59481 GCA_004026765.1 Micronycteris hirsuta
GCTAGACGCGAGTAACTCAAATAACAGAGACTTCAAGGCTAAAAAGGTGGAATTTATTGGCCAAGTTTTACCTGCGCAGGGGCGAACTCCCAGACGTGTCAGGAGACACGGTGTCCAGAGGGCTGCAGATGGAGCCACACTGGCGGACTCCCAGAAGTGTCAGGAGACACTGTGCCCAGAGGACTGCAGATGGAGTCGCGCCGGGCGCTTACAGGCTGGGGGTTTTTATAGGGGAGTTGGCGCGCGCGGGAAGGGTAGGGGTATGCAACCGTTAAAAAATTTCAAAGCTAAACAGTCCATAATTAGCACACAGCAGGAATTCCACTCTTCCTCCAAGGGGAGGTGGGTACACCCTATCTTCTCGGGGCAGAAGTGTCAAGGGGGAGGGGCCGTTGCCCTAGTTACGGCTCCTTGTTCTTGCTGGCCCGAGTCTGGTGGCCTGCTGTTGACCCTTATCAAACTTGCGGGTCTTAACACAGAACACAAGTACTCTTTGGGTGCTTGACTGATTCACCACTAGGCTCGCTGCTCCTAGATACAAGGGACAGAAACACAGGCTTGCCTTGGAGTGAGACAGGTGTGCTGCCTTCTGGCTATGGGCCTTTCAGTACGGCCCTTCTTCTCTTTCAGACTCATTTTCTGCATCCGTTAGACCAGGGAAGGAGGGTTGAATGATGTATATAAAGTAGAGCCTGGTACACAGTGGGACCATGGTCAATGACAGGCTCCTTACTTTCCCGTAAGTCATCTCCACCTCTGAGGGTTGCACAGATGTGAAAGGGGCATGGAGGGTGAGCCGGGGTTGAGAAATTCAGGCAAGAAAAACAATGTGACCTGAGATGAAGATGCTAAACAGGGACACTGACAGACACAATACAAAGACGGCCAGTCGTGTGTTTCGCCCCTGAACTCCCACAATCTCCTGGAGAATCCCTAAACAATAGGGCTCTCAACTCAGCTGTGTGATGGGTGTCTTCACCCAGCCCACAGCAGCCTGGAGAAAGGGTCCCACCAGACACCATTGCTGAGAAAATGGCAGCAGGGACGAGGCTGGGAGAGCAGGTAGCTCAGAATCAACCACTATCACTATCATTATAAATCACAAAATAAGGAAAACAGTGTTACTATGCAACGGTCACTGTTCTGGGCACTTTCATCCATTCAATGGACAATTACACCGTACGTGCTGTGACCTCCATTTTAGAAACGGAGACGTATAACGCAGAGCAGGTTTCGGAACATGGCCAAGGTCAGCCGCCTTATACGTGAACCCAGGCTCAAGCTTTTACAATGTTTTGCAATAACAGCTCCAGAAGGAAACTGGGAACCAGTGCTTTAGGAATAATACCAGGAGACTTACTTTTATTGTGTACCTCATTGGCTGCTTGAATTTTGTCAGAATGTCAGTGTTCCCTGTTCAAATGTTTTTAAAACTTTTTAAATAAAATTTCAAATGAAAAATGGTGTTTCCCCATTCCCCACCCCAATGGGTAACCAACCGCCCTAGTCCAGGCGCCAAGCCCTTTGGACTGCGCCTGCGCTAAGGTCCTTGCTCTCTTCTGCTTTTGCCTTTTGGGCGCGCACAGAACTCCGCCCACGTTCGTTTCAATTTTCGACCCTGGACTGGATCCTCTTCCACCGAAGCCTCCGAGGATTTAATAAGTGGTCCTGTTCCCCCCACCGCGCCTTCTCGGGCCTTCAGGACAAAGCCTGATACTAGATTCACTTAGGGCCCGACCTGCCCATTCCTGCTGCCTCACCTCCCACCTCGGCAGAACTCTTTCGTGCAAGCCAGTCTGGACCCCGTTTCCTGACTTGACTCTAGCCACCTCCCTCCACAGAACGGGAGCACACTCTTCCAGCGTACACGCCAGGTCAGGTTCATTCCTGTGTTCTCAGCACGTACTCCATCCAGGACACTGAAATTCCTCCCTGCCGCCCCACCCTACCGTATCCCGCCAAAACCACTGAGGAGGCGAGACTCGAAGCTGAAATCCGCGGAGCCGCGCTCTCTTTCTCTTCCGCTCACCCACTCCGGCCCCCACCGACGCGCACGCGCATTGGGGCGGAGCCTTAGCGCACCCGCCGTCAGCTCTCCGGGGTCCGCATGCGTGTTGAGGCCAACCACCTCCCAACGACGCATGCTCGGTTGGGCGCTTACGCTCGCGGGATCTGAGCTCAGCTCGGCCTCCTCCTCTTCCACCTTCTGGCCGGCTCTCTGTGCTTCTGCGGGTGCCGCTTCCGGGATGCCGAGACCGGTTCTGAGTTAACTGGCGCCCGTTTTCTCTCTGTCTGCCCACGCTCCTGGCCCCCCCAGACGCAATTTACAAGCGCGTGGCTGCTGGTGGAACCTCCCTGCCCCCCCCACCCCCGTGCCGGAGAGCGCGCGCCGCGGCGGTAGAGCCAATCAGCGGCCGCCTTAGGTAAGGGGGCCGCGTGCCCGCGCGCGGCGCCTGCACCCGCTGGGTGCGCTTCAGGGCCCGCCCCCTTCTGGACCGTTAGTCTGGGGCTCGGGCGCCCGCGGGGGTGCGGAATTGAGTGCACAGCCAGGGGCAGCACGTTGAATGCCGACTTGGCAGGAGTGGGGTGGGGAGGCGGTGTTAACTTGCAAATAAGGACTTCGGTTTTGGGAGATCCTAATGGAGGGCCTGGAAACTGGTTATAAACTATGCGAAGGTCCTTCCAAGAACGTGTCAAGAGAGACTGAAATTGTGGGAGTGCCCTCTCAGAGGGCTTGCACACAGACCCGGGGACCTTCAGACACTGGTTGTAGCGGGCTCCTAGGAGGCCGGTGAAGAGATACGTGCAGACGGGAAGGCCCCTGGATAATAAATAGACTCATTGGTTCTAGGGAGGCGTCACCTAGAAGCCTGTGAATATGTTTAAGTGCCAGAGAGTCCTTAGAAAACTGTGTCATCTCTTTAGGGTGGGCATAAATGAGGAGTTAGGAACTGGGGGTCTCTCCCAGTGATGTGCGAATGGACACTTAGCGTCTGGAAGGCCCCCAAAAGGGGTGCGAGAAGAGATGAATGAATACTGAGGAGGCCCCTCCAAAGAAATGTGTAATTAGATTCAATTTCTGGGAGGTCACCCTAAGAATTCTGTCAGTAAACACTTAGGCTTTATACGTTTGGGGAGAATCCCCAGAGGAGCTTGGAAACAACACTGAGAGTAAACAGACTGCGTGTAGGTGGCCTCTTATTCCGGGGAACTCCCCATAGGGGCTGTTAAATAGACTCTCATACTATGGAGGTTTCCGGAATAACAAGCAAATGGACACTTGTTTGCATGGGAAGGGGCCCTTCTAGATAGGTGCACAGACAGTTTATAGTGCTGGGACAGAGTCATCACTGACACGGGAAAACAGACACTGAGCACTGCAGAGGTCTCCAGAATAACGTGTAAGCAGACACTTAATTGCAAGGAAGAAAGTAGGGAATCCCAAGTTCTGAGGACAGTCTCTATCTGAGGTTGTAAACAGTCATTTAAGTGCTGAATGAATCATTTCCAACAACATTTGTGAACAGGCCTTGTCCTCCTGTTTTGTGGCTGGGGAAGGGGGTCACAGCAGTGAGAGAGGAGCTGGACAAGCCCCTACCTGGTTAGCGAACTTACTCCTGCATCCTGTAAGCAGATACTTCAGTTCTAGAAAGTTTCTCACAGGGATCTGTTAATGACCCTTTGTACTGGGGTAGGGCTGGAGGGGACTCACTGAATGATTTAACAGGCACTTACTGGCTAGCTAAGCAGGAGTCAGCAAACTTTCTGTAAGGGGCTGTACTGTCTCTGTCTCAGCTACTCGTCTCTGCCATTGAATCATGAAGGCAGCCACAGACAAGTTGTAAATTGGTGGCTGTGTTCCAATAAAACTTTATTTACAAAAACAAGGCAGACCAGATTTGGTCCGTAGGCTGCAGTGTGCTGCTGTGACCCTTAAGCAACGGCAGATGGCCGTATAGTCCTGTAAACAGACAGAAGTACTCAGAAACTTCCCTAGAATGCTGTGTGAACACCTGGGGAAAGTCCCTAGGTACCTACCTATAAACAGATGCTTAAATGGTAGGGAGGGGGTCCTGTGGGTGAGGTATATTTATAATGTGAACACTGGTGAGATCTTGGAGTGTGATGGATGATGAACCGCCAGCAATGGAAGGTGAACAGGCCCTTGAATGCTAGAGCCCCGCCTCAATACATGCTGGTCATAGTTAACCAAAAGCTAGTCGTCTCACCGAGGCCCACGTTACTGATTTGTAAGGAAATGCTTTGCAGCATTTTGGGGAAAAGGATGTACCATTTTTATGAGACCCTGCCCCTCTGAATTTTATTTATGGTCAGACAAAATGATTAATATTTGGGAATAGGTTTGGTTACAAGTAGGAGAAGTATATCTGTTTCTCATGGAATCTTGAGGTAGGCACTTCAAGGTTAATGGGAACCCCAAACCTTGTATCTTGTTCTGCCATGCTTTCCTTCTACTAAGTTGCCTCATAGCCCAAGTTGGCTGCTTGAGCTCCAGCCTCCACACCCACATTCCTTCCAGCCAAGAGGAGGAAGGAACAAAGGGCATGGGGCCAGCATCTGTGAAGGAAAGCTATGGAAAACTGCCAGAACACACTTCTGGATCATTACTGACTAGAAAGAACTTAGTCATATGGACACACCTAAATGCAAACTAGGCTGAACAGTGTATTTTGGATAGTCATGTACCCAGCTCAGAACTGAGGGATGGATGGATGGATTGACTGATTGATTGATTTTGGAAGAAGTGCAGAATGAATATTGGGAGCCAGTTGGCAGTCACTGCCACAGCTACAGAGCTCTCTTGAAAGGAAGTGTCTTGTGGTCTGGGGTTAACCAAGTAGAGGAGGGAGAGACTTTCTTTACCCTAAAATCCAGCTCTTTGTCTCTGTAGGCGACCATGTCTGAGTCTGGTCACAGTCAGCCTGGCCTCTACGGTATAGAGAGGAGGCGACGGTGGAAGGAGCCTGGCCCTGGAGGCCCCCAGAATCTCTCTGGGCCTGGTGGTCGGGAGAGGGATTACATTGCACCATGGGAAAGAGAGAGACGGGTGAGTTTCCAGTCCCAAGGGCAGCATTTCTGTGTCCACTCATTCCACAGGTGTTTGTTGAGTGCCTGCCGTGTGCCAGGCACTAATCTAGATGCTGGAGCTATACATGTGAACAGAACCAACTGCCCTCTTGGAGTAAGACAGAGAGTGACAAGGGGAGCTATGTGAGATGAGGTGGTCAGAGAAGGCTTCTCTGAAGAGGTGACTGTTGAGCAGAGACCTGAATGAGGTGAAGGAACACGCAGTGACAAAAATCTGAATGAAGAGAATTCTAGACAGAAAGAACAGCAAATGCAAAGGCCCTGAGGCTTCTATCTGGTCTGTGCAAGTCTGAGGCCCGTGTGGCTACAGGGGATGAAGATGGAGAAAGTGATAGAAGGATGAGGTCAGAGGTCACTGGGGCCACATCACACAGGACCTGGTAGGCTGTGGAAAGAACTTTGGATTTCACTGATTGAAATTGGCATTAGAGGGTTTGAGCTGAGATGTGCCATAAGCTCACCAGGTGTAACTATGAAAGCAAATGTTTCTATTTATCGAGCTGTGTGCAGTGTACTTTGGTTCTTCCTGAACCTTACAGCCGCGCCTTGAGGCAGAGCCCCTGATAGATGTGGTTTTCACTGAGGAGGTAGATGAGGCTCAGGGGAAGGGACTTGCCCAAAGTCATAGTCAGGAAGCTTTGGGGCTAAGACTCGAACCCAGATCCAGCCGAGCCTTCAGCACAGCACTGCACCGTCCGCCTGCTGCAGCCTGTGTCCTGGACTGGGAAGTGGCGCCTTGGGGTGGGCCCAGCTCCTGCCTTGCTCTCCCCCTGCGTGCAGGTGACTTACTGCCAGAATCCGCCCCCTGGGTTCTTTGTCCGGGCGCCTGCCCACCTCTGAGAGCTGCTTGGTGGGGTGGAAGAAAGTCACAATTGGGACCGGTTTCTGAGTCATAAGACTGCGAAGATGAAAGATGAAGAGTAATTTATTCACAGGGAACCGGGCGGGGTGGGGGTGGGGCGCGGGTTGCTTGTTCTCCCCTTAGGTCTAACACGGTCTCTTTTCCTCCCACACACAATCTTCCTGGGAAACGTTACTATCTTCCTACACCTTCAGCTTCAGTGCCTGAACAAACAACTCTCAGTTCTCAGCTTTGACTTGGCTGCTGAGCCTTGGCAGCCTCCTCACTGGCCAGGGGCTCCTCACATCCTTCATGTCCCCTGCTGACCTCAGCATCTCTGCCATTTCTCCTCCCAGTATCAATGACAACCCAGTAGGCCTCTTCCTGGATACCTCCCTCCTGCCCCCCGCCCTCTGCCTGTCAGACACCAGTGCTGCACACTGTGCCTCCTGCATGTATCTCCCATCCATCATCTGCCCGCCCTCGCAGCCTCGGTCCCGGTGTCTTCCACTCCTCCCTGGACCTTCTTGCCTCTCTCCCTCCCTGGCCTGGAAGCCCGTCCTCCAACAGTTTGCTCGCAACTGTTCTTTCCAAAACACTTTCATATTATCCTTCTGCTTTTTCTTCACCAGAGGCCAGTGAAGTGAACAGGATTAAAATAAGAACCTTCAGTATGTGGGAGAAGAAACAGACCCAATGAGGGGCCAGGACCCTCTGGAGGTTAATCAAGAAACCAAAGAAAGGACAGGACTCAAACTCACATTTCCCCTTTCTCAAGCAGATCGGGGAGTCAGAAGAGGCATGAAGAGGGCAGATGTGGGATTCAGTCCATGGGCTTGGCCAGCACAAGAGCAGGGCTGAGGCAGAGAGGGTTAGAGTAGCGGGCGCTGCCCTGGCCGCTGTGGCTCAGTGGATTGAGTGCCAACCTGCGAACCAAAGGGTCACCGGTTCGATTCCCAGCCAGTGCACATACTTGGGTTGCAGGCCAGGCCCCCAGTAGGGGGCGCTCGGGAGACAACCACACATTGATGTTTCTCTCCTCTTTCTCTCTCCTTTTCCCTCTCTAAAAATAAAATAAATAAATGAAATCTTAAAAAAAAAAAAAATAGCAGGTGCTACCAGCAGCTCTCAGATAGTGAGCACCTGCCACATGGCAGGTGCCACATGGACAGTTACGAGTTCTCTTTTTTTTTCAGACTCATAATAGTCCCATGACAAAGGAATTCCCATCCCCACTCGCCAGATGAGGAAACAGGCGTTAGGTTAGTTGCTTACCCAAATTCACACAGCCAGCAAGCGGCAGGGCTAGGTCTGAACCAAGATCTGTCTGGCTCCAGAGCCCTTGCTCCTTCCACCAGGGCTTGTCCAGCAGAAGCAGCTGGGCGGGGAGCTGTTGACAGCATGGTTCTGGAGCCAGGCTGTCTGGGTTCAAACTCTGGCTCCATTGCTTATTGCCTGTGTGACCTGGGGTTAGCCAGTTAACCTCTCTGTGCCGCCATGGCTTCACTTGTAAAGTGTCGAAAAGGATAGTGTCTGTCTCACAGGGTTGTTGGTAGGATTGAGGGAGCTCATATGTGAGGGTTCTTAGTTCCTGGCATGTAAAGGCTTTCAGAGGAGTTTCCAGGACAGCCCGTGGAGTAACTGCCCTCCCTCACCACAGGATGGCAGCGAAGAGACAGGTGCATCGGTCATACAGAAAACCCCCATCATCCTCTCAAAACCTCCAGCAGAGCGGGTGAGCAGGGGAAAATGTTGGGAAGGGGGAGGCTGGGAGCAATGGTAGGGCAAGAATCTCTCCCACAGCCTGGAATCTGCTCACTCCCACAGTCAAAGCAGCCGCCACCTCCAGCGGCCCCTGCCGCCCCACCTGCCCCAGCCCCTCTTGAGAAGCCCATCGTCCTCATGAAGCCACGGGAGGAAGGGAAAGGGCCTGCTGCCCCAACAAATGCCTCAACGCCCGAGGGCACCACCCCGCCGCCCCCAGCAGCCCCCGTGCCACCCAAGGGGGAGAAGGAGGGGCAGAGGCCCACACAGCCTGTGTACCAGATCCAGAACCGGGGCATGGGCACGGCCGCGCCAGCCGTCATGGACCGTGAGTTGGGGGTTGCACTGGATCTGGTTGACAGCGGAATCCCCTCACACAGACCCTCACCGAATCCTCTCTCTCCTGCTTTGTGTTTCCAGCCGTCGTGGGCCAGGCCAAACTACTGCCCCCGGAGCGCATGAAGCACAGCATCAAGCTGGTGGATGACCAGATGAACTGGTGCGACAGTGCCATTGAGGTACGGCGGGGGGAGGGTCTCCCCTGCTCGAGCTTCCCTGGGCCCCATACCCTCGCCGCCTCCAGCCGCGTGGTGGGCGCGTGGTGGGCGGCACCAGCCCAGGCAGCCTCCAGGCCGTTGCCACAGTGGGAGGGAACGGATCCGGAAGCTCTCAGCAGCCAGACCTGAATTTCGGTAGCTTCACCAGCTCAGCTGCACTGGTTGATAAAGTACAGACCCACCCTGACAGTGGTTGGCTGAAAGGGGCTCCCGCTGCCACCGAGGTGCCCGGGGGTGCCCTGCACCACCCAGGGCGGCCTCCCGGGCCCTGCTGCAATCCCCCTCCGAACCGGCGTTGACTGGTTTGAGTATCACTCCCTACACGTCCCCCTTCGTCCCAGCGACCTCTGCTCTCGTTCAGACTGCCATCCTGGACTGACACACCTGCTTCCAGTCTCCTGGTCTTCTCCCGCTTCTGCCACCCTCCCCACCCCCCAGACCTGTCAGGTCAGGCTCCCACCCAGCTCACCCTGGTGTGTCCCCTTCTTCCCCAGCAGCTTAGACTTCAGGCCAACGGACCAGGCCTGACTCTCACCTGGTCCTGCTGCCTCTGTGTGTCCTCTCTCACACTGACACCACCTGGGGAGGTTTCGTTGTTTGTTTTTTTAAAGGGAGCCAGTGTCCAAGCCCTGCCCTTCAGCACGGTCAACTAGAAGTCTGTGCCGTGATGCAGATGTTCCGTATTTGTGTTATCTAGTGTGATGGCCGTATCTGCCTACATGGCTGTTGAGCACTTACCCACATATCCCAGTATGTGGATTGCATTTTTAATTTTGTTTAATTTTAATGTAAATAGTCACGGTGGTCAACTCTGCCCTGTTGAACAGAGCTAGCCCTAGATTTGCTGCTTTCTAGTGTCTAGAGTTAGGCCCAGGATTTGCTTTTTTTTTCTTCTTTAAGCTCTCCAGGTGTTTCTAAGGAGCGCCAGCCACAGTTGAGGCCATACAGTGAGTTCTTATGTAACATCCTTGGTAGGTTGGAAACTGCGACGTAAAGCAGAATGATGCATAAGGAAACTAATTTTTCTCCAGGCCAATTGGTATAAACAAGAGTTAAGTTCCTATAGCATATTTCTGGTTATAGAAACATCGCCTAACTTTCTTTTTTTTTTTTTTAAGATTTTATTTATTTATTTTTAGAGAGAGGGGAAGGGAGGAAGACAGAGAGGGAGAGAAACAGCAATGTATGGTTGCTCCTCACATGGCCCTCACTGGGGACCTGGCCTGCAACCCAGGCATGTGCCCCGACTGGGAATCGAACCGGGACCCTTTGGTTCCCAGCCCGCGCTCAGTCCACTGAGGTACACCATCCAGGGCATCCTAACTTTTAAATAAAGACCCAAAGCACTTCTAATATTAAACGCTGAAATAAATGATTTCAATGATCTTAAGAAAGTCAAAGATTAATGCCCGGCTGGTGTAGCTCAGTGGATTGAGCGCGGGCTGGGAACCAGAGGGTCCCGGTTCGATTCCCAGTCGGGGCACATGCCTGGGTTGCGGGCCAGGTCTCCAGTGAGGACCATGTGAGAGGCAACCATACATTGCTCTTTCTCCCTCCCTTCTCCTTTCTCTCTGAAAATAAATAAATAAAATTAAAAAAAAAAAAAAAAAAAAAGAAAGTCAAAGATTAATAAAGAAAAATCAGATCATTATTTTTCCGACCTGCTTATTCCAGTTCAGGGTCACAGGTGAGCCTATTCCTGCAGCTCAGGGTGCAAAGTGCGAACCTACCTTGGACAGGAGCCCTGCCATGGAAGGGCCACTCACACCCACAGCCACACTCACTCAGACCGGGACACTGTAGACACGCCAGTTCACCTAATGTACGTATCCTTGGAGTGTGGCAGGAAACCAGAGTCCCGGGAGAAAACCCACGCAGACGTGCCGAAAACACATAGACTCCACACAGACAGTGACCCCGCCTGGGAATTGATTTTTTCCTTTCCTTATTAACCTCATAACAAAATGATGCTTTTGAACAAGGACCTGTTCCATTCCTTTTACCTGGGTAATGTCTCTTGTGCCCCCTGGTGGTGAAAGTCAGCAGAGTTAGGGGCTACAGGTGAAGGTCTCAGGAATTTCCAGGACGTAACCCCACAGAGAGAGCCGGGATGGACTGATCTGTTCCTGCATGCTGCTCACTTTCTCACGCCTCCTCCCGCATGTTTTCCCAGCCTGACTGCGCAGAGAGCCTCCCAGGAGTTACCAAGTCTTGTTTTCTTTGACCTGTCCTTGCGTTCCTGTGCCTCCCCCTTCTCTTCCCGACGGCCAAGCTTCCCTTTTTCCCCACTGTGTTCCAGCCACACTGATTCGTACTAGCCTCTTGACTGTATCAGGCTCTTTTCGACTTTGGAGCCTTCACAGCTGCCTTTTGGTGTGCCCGAGTAGTCCAGTACCCCCCTACACACACACACAGAGGCAAGAATTTTTTTCTTCATATCCGACAAGGCAGGCAGGCCACAGAGGTCTGGGGCCCCTCATCTCATTCCCGCCCAAGCAGCTCACGGGTCCCTGAGCGCTGCACTCCTGCGTTCTCCCACAGTACTTGTTGGATCAGACCGACGTGCTGGTGGTTGGTGTCCTGGGCCTTCAGGGGACAGGCAAGTCCATGATCATGTCATTGTTGTCTGCCAACACTCCTGAGGAGGATCAGAGGTGAGGGGGCATCAGGTGGGGGTGTGGGGGGCCAGGAGGAAGGTGGGCACCCACCTGAGACGGGAGGGCGGACGTGGGTGTTGCGAGTGGCATTACTAAAGGTCTTTGCGGAGTTGCTTCCCCTCCCCTGGCCTCAGTGTCTTCATCAGATGAGGACGAGTAGGGGCTGGACTAAATTTCTGTATAGCTCCAAGGTAACCAGTCCTGTCCCTCCCTTCCTGCCCTGCCCCGGACCTGGGGTGAAGGTCTCCTTTGTCTTTGGATTGAGGCCCACTTCAGTCTCAGCCCTGCCATCCACCTGCTGCTTGACCTTGGGCAGGTCACTTCACCATCCAGCATGCCACTTCCTCATCTGTAAAGTGGGTTTTGGGGGGATGAAGTAAGATCAGGAAGGCAAAAAGTAGCAAGAGCCCGGCACGGAGCAAGTGCTCGCGGATGTGGCTGATACAGCTGGGACACAGAGTGGGAGAGAGAGGTCTGCATGGCAGGCGCGGGTTCCAGACTGGCCTCAGTCCTGCCTTCTTGAGTAAGGACGGGTGTGATCACGAAGATGAAGGATGGAGTCGCAGGAGGGGACATGGTAGATGAGGGAGCTTAAGAACTAGGGTCCATAAGTAAGCGGGGGAAAGGGAAAGGGAGAAAGGCAGGGATTAGGGAGTAGGGGCCATACACAGTCTAATCAAGGAAGACTCAGAATGGGGAAAGAGAACGGGTCGTAGCCACTTGGGATTATTTCAAAAATTAGTTTTGTTTCTTTCTTAATAAAGCAGGTGATACTAGGTTGTACTCCACAGATGGGCATCAGGGGCCCATGACAGCACCCTCACAGTAAATGCAGAATTTACACGTGTCTACGGTCAGGGGTTTCTTAGGCAAAGGTCCATCGTTCCCACCAGATCCCGGTGGGGCTGACGCAGACCCTGGTTACAGACCACTGTTGTGAGCGCGATCCGCTAGAACCCGGGCTGCGAGGCTCCTCCGCCCCCCAGTCGGCCCGTCCCCTCTCTGCTCGAGGCTTCAGCAGGGAAGGAGGTAGTGAACTAAGTAAATAAAGACATTATTGGGCGTGTTCGAAGATGGTGACAAAACGGGAGAGGATTATAGGGAGGCATCGTTAGGGCTGGGTTAGTTTTTTTTTTTTTTTTTTTTAAAGATTTTATTTATTTTCAGAGAGAGGGGAAGAGAGGGAGAAACAGCAATGTATGGTTGCCTCTCACATGGCCCTCACTGGGGACCTGGCCTGCAACCCAGGCATGTGCCCTGACTGGGAATCGAACCGGGACCCTCTGGTTCCCAGCCCGTGCTCAATCCACTGAGCTACACCAGCCAGGAGGGCTAGGTTAGTTTTATATTGGGTGGTTAGGGAAGGCTTTGCTAAGGGGGCATTTGAGGAAAAAAAGGCTTGGAGGAGGGAGAGCATTCCAGTCAGAGGGACGGCAGGTGTGAACCGCTGAGTTGGGAGAGTGCCCGGACTGGAGCGGAGCGAACAAGGGGGGGATTCGGACATCAGGCCAGGGAGACAAGGGAGGCCCCAGAGTGCCAGGTTGGTCTGTCGTTACCCATTCCTCTCACCCGACAGCCCTGGCCGCATGGCAGCGAGGGAGAGCGCTCCAAACCCGAACCCTGTGCTGTCGCTCCTCTACTTAAGTCTCAGTCTCGTCAGGGGCCCCTCCAGGCTCCCCGCCGAGCCCGGGCTCCTCCCCGAGCCCCTCCAGGGCCTGTGCGCCCTCCTCTCGCTCCCCGCCCCCTTTGTCCGCTGCTCTTCCCACGCTGCTCGGAGCCTCCCACAAGCCTCCTGCCTTCTGCCTGGACTAGTCTTCGCTTCCATCCCGCGCCCTTCCCACCTCCCTCTTCAAGTCAGTCAACTTGCTTAATTGGCCCCCCTTTCCTCTCTCGCCCTCAGCAGCATCATTTGCCTGTTAGGACAGTCGTGCCCCACTCCGCTCCGTGGACAAACTCGTTCCCACCTGGGGCTCTCCACACCTCTTCCCAACGCCTGCAGTTACTGATCTTTGTTGGTTTGTGAGCTAGACCAGGAGCTGCATGGAAGCAGAGATTTTGTCTTTCTTGTTCACTGCTACATCCTGCACATAGTAGGTCCTCAGTACAGTGTTTGTTAAGTGGAGGGATACCTGATCTAGGTCAGACAACATACTAAGCATCTCAGGGAGGTGGCAGTTACCCTTTGAGAGGCACCGTATTTTGCAATGTATAATGCACAGTTTTTGCCCAAATTTTTGACGGAAAAATAAGGATGTGCATTATACTTGGTTATGATTACATACCATGTACAATGGTACCGAGTGTAGCATGTACAAAGATATGGATGTGCACTATACACAGGAGTGCATTGTGCTTGGCAAAATACGGTAGGTACTATCATCCTGATTTTACAAATTGAAAGAGATGGAATTGCTTTGTCTAAGTCACAGAGTGACCGAGGTGAGCCTCAGTAGTTTAGGGCCAAGTGCAGCTCTGTCAGCTTTGCTGCCATATCACAAGCACCCAGCGCAGATAGACATGAGAGAGACTCACCTGACAGCAGAGAGCCGGGAACCCAGGCACCAAACGGCCTCCCACTGTGGAGACAGACCAGTCCGCATTTCCAGTTCCTGGCAGAGAGCAGGCGCACTTGCTAGTTAATGGCTGACAGTTACAAGTCACTGTTATCAGGCGCTCTTCTAAGGGCTGTGCATATATTAGCCTCACAGTAACCCTAAGAGATTTGACACTGTGTGGTCCCCACTTCACAGATGAGGAAACCAGGCAAAAGATCAAGGAATCTGCTACAGCCACACAGGCAGGAAGAGGCAGAGCTGGGATTTGAATCCCAGCCGTCAGCCCAGTCCCTGCTCTTCAGCACCTACGTTTACTAACTTCACTAAGGGAATTAACAAATCTACTGTGGGTAGGGGTGGAGTCCCATGGTGTAACGTGTAGCCCCGCTGGCCCGCCCCGCTCCTCCCCAGACAGCAGGGGCCATGGAGGGTAGGCTTCGTGGGCAGGCGGGGAGCCGTGTTGCATGTGCAGATTTCGTGTGTCACACCGTCGCACTGGAAATGTCCAGGGCTGAGAACTGGGCTGTGACCCCCTGCCTGCTCCTCCACAGGGCGTATGTGTTCCGGGCCCAGAGCGCCGAAATGAAGGAGCGAGGGGGCAACCAGACCAGCGGCATCGACTTCTTCATTACCCAGGAGCGGATCGTCTTCCTGGACACGCAGGTGCCAGCCTGCTCTTGCCCCACCCTGCTGCATGTGGCCTTCAGCTCCGTCCCAGAAGCTTTTTAAGCCAGCACGCTGCTTGGTCTGCATGTGGTTCCGGCCAGGCCAGGGGCATGCTGGGTGCCCTTGGGCAAGTTCCGTGTTTTTTGGCCCTTAGTCTCTTCCTGTCAGATTCTTGCCCTGTCTTTCTCTTCCCCTTCATGTGCACACAGTAGCCTAAAGAATCTTCTAGCACAGCAGTTAAAAGTGTGGGCCCTGGAATCAGTCTGTGTCTGGGTCCTGCCTGAATTCTTACCGGCTGGGTGACTTGGAGTAAATGCGCCCCTCCCCCAAGCCTCAGTCTCCTGTTCTGTAAATGGGGATGGTGAGTATACTCGGCCTCACAGGGTTGTTGCAAGCTTTCGGGGGACCTGTGAGGACAGTGCTGGACACAGGACCTGCCACGGGCTAAGCGTCCGGACGTGTCACCGCCTTTGCTAGTGACTTGTCACGCATGCGACTGGCAGCTTTCCTCAGCTGCCCCCTTACTCTTATGCAGAGTTCCTGTTCCTTAGCCCGGCATTCAGGGCTGTGTGACTTCCTCCTCCACGCTCTCCAGTCTCCTCTCTGGTGTAGCCCCCACCCTGCCACACACAGCACAGGCCCCGCAGCGTCTCTGTCCCCTGTGGGCTTTCCACACCCTGTTCCCTTTCCCTGAGGCAGAGGGTCTTTGTGAGGTTTCAGTGAGTTGGCACAAGTCAAGTGCACCCGACATGCAGTCGGTACTCAGTCCCCTTGGCTGTCACTGCCGTCACTGTCAGAGCCCTCGCTCTGCCCGGGCCATTTCGCTTGGCCAGTGCCTTCTCCCTGAAGATGCGCTGGGTGTGGCCTCCCCTCAGAACCTTCCTCTGAGCGCCTGCTCGTGCCCGCTCGCACCTCCCGCCGCAGCTCCGGGCCTGTCAGTCTGATTCTCGTGTGCAGCCTCCTGCCCCACCAGCCTGGAGTGCTTCCGTAGGGGGCCCTGTATCACGGGTGGTCTCAGTTTGGGAATTGGTGACAGATGTGGCTGAGACCTGTGTGCCAGGCTCTGTGCATGGACCACGGGGACGTAGGAAGGAACTGACCTGCATGCTGGCTGGGTCAGAGGCCGTGGGGAGCAGAACGGAAGTTCGACAAACAGCACAAATAAACACTCGGTGTTTGGAGTTTAGAAAGTGAGCAGCTGGAAAAGCCTCTTTCTTAATTCCACTCACTGCAGTAAGACGGCCACAGACTAGCCTAGCTGATTTAGCTCGAACAGGTTTTTAATGGAATGTTCTTTAAGAAAAGTCTGATGAGCTCACCACTGATTCTTTTACACCCACTGGGACACTTCTTAAATCCTCACCAACCTTACACTAATCATTTTTTGACCTAAGTAATCATGTTAGCAAACCTATGAAAGCATTTGAGACAACCAACAGCAAATGGGTCTTGAAGGGACACGGCTCGTCCGGGGAAATGTTAGGTCTGTTGGCACCAGCGCCGGCCCATTTGGGCGTGAGGCACCTGAGAGCGGGGGAGTGTGCCCGCTTTACACTTGGCCCTCGCCTCTCGCTGACTGGCACTGTGCCCATTAGAAGCTGCCTGCTTGTGATTCTGACCGTATTTTATCCCAAGAGAGGTATTGTATTTGCCTTCAACATGTGGGACATGGCCAGCCATGACCCCTGGGATCCTGACCCCCACCCTCTTCTCTGACCCGCTTTTCTCTTCCTCGCTCCAGCCCATCCTGAGCCCCTCCATCTTGGACCACCTCATCAACAATGACCGCAAGCTGCCTCCGGAGTACAACCTCCCCCACACCTACGTTGAGATGCAGGTGAGGGGGCCGAGCCAGGCCCAGGGGTGAGGCCCCACCCTGCCTTGCTAGATCTGTGACGGGGGGCTGGGTGTGGGTTGACCTTGTTTCTGCGTCAGCACTGAGAGTCCGACCTGGCTCTGCCCCTCGGAAAAGCTGTTAACACGCCCTCCCCCTCAGGCCCCAATCTCTGCCTCTGAAAATGCGGGTGACGGTTCCTACTAGGCCCGATGGAGGGATGGCCCATGAGGGAAGTGCCAGCACAGTCTGGGCACACAGTAGGTGCTTAAAGGCTCTGAGGCCCTTACCCTGACCCCTTCAGCTGAGTCCAGGATCATGGACCCCTCTCTGGGCAGAGGGGACCTTCACTTCTGTGGCCGTTCCCTCCCACCCCCCTCAGTCACTCCAGATTGCTGCCTTCCTCTTCACGGTCTGCCACGTGGTGATTGTCGTGCAGGACTGGTTCACAGACCTCAGTCTGTACAGGTGAGCAGCTGAGGGGGGAGGAGGCAGCCACGAGACACAGGGCCTGGAGACCCAGCCGCTTGTCCCAGGCTCACAGGTTCCACCCCACAGCCCGAGGGATCCTTTTAAAATGCAAGTGGAGCCCTGGCTGATGTGGCTCAGTGGATTGAGCACCAGCCTGCAAACCAAAGGGTTGCTGGTTCAGTTTCCAGTCAGGGCACATGCCTGGGCTGTGGGCCAGGTCCCCAGTAGGGGGTGTGCAAGAGGCAACCACATTTTGGTGTTCTCTTCCTCCTTTTTGCTCTCTCTAAAAGTAAATAAATAAAATCTTTAATAAACAAAAATTAAAATGCCAGTGGAGTGGGTTGCTGCCAGCTAACCCCCCCTCAGTGCATGCATGCACATTTACAACCCCCCTGACTACACGTCGCTCGGAGCAAAACCCGGTCCTCCCTGTGCCTGGCTTACAGGCCCCCTCCCTGTGTTCCCAGGCACCTTGTGGGCCCTCTTTCCTGCCGCTTGCCCTCCCTGCCTCCATGAACACTGTGGTGACCTCATGCTTGTTCCTCGTGCAGCTTAGGCCCTCCTCACCCTTTACCCCTCAGCCAGAAGCTCCCTCCCCGCAGATCTCGGAACCCCTCCCTTGGCCTTCCCTGACCTCACTCAGGCCCCCTGTCCCCTTCCCACTGCCCCACTGTCTTCCCTTCACTGCACTTGTCACCCCGACAGTGTAGTGCAGATCTCTCTGTGGGCTGTCTCCCCCATTAGAGTGGACGCTCCGGGGTGCCAAAGGTTAGGCGGAGGAGGGATGACTAGGCAGGCAGAGTCCTGGCGCCTTGCTCAGTGCCTGGCCCAGGGAGATATTGGTATGAGGTTGTTGAATCGATAGCAGAAGGAACTGGCTTGTCTGGTCCATAAAGTCTGTCCGTTCCCCCCACCCCCAACCTGGAGACATGTGTGCCGTCCCGTTGGCACCCTGCAGGCAGGAGAAGGGAGAAAGTCTGGGTCTGGCAAGAGTCCTGCCTGAAGCAGCTGGAAATGCCCCCAGACAGAACCAGCTCAGGACCTGTGGCCACAAGGGTCCTCTTTGGCCTCCGGCCCCAGCAGGTAGTGGCGGGGAGGCCAGCAGCCGTGGGCACAGGGCCCAGGCGCCAGGACGGAAGGGGAGCTCTTGGGAGAGGAGAGCTGAGCTGGAGGAAACGGGTGTCTCCAGAATCGGGCAGCCCTGGGTTTGACTCCCAGCTCCCATTGGAAGCGGCTGCTTTTCCCACAGTTCCGAGCAGGCAAAACTGTTTCATGTAGATTAAGTAAGTTAAAAGAATTTAAAGCATTCAGTGTAGTGCCTGGTACATAGTGAGCAACTGATAAATGGGAGCTTTCTGTCTGTGTGAGTAACCCTGGATGTGGTGCGGAGCTGTGGGCCTGGCCAGATGTGAGCAACCTGGTTCTGAAACCTCCCTTCCTGTCACCACTGTTCGTGGGCATCCATTCACGTGACAAATGTCATTCGACATTCTGGGCCCTGGGGAGACGGGTCCGAACAAAACGGACAGGACTGCCTTCCCGGGGGCTGCAGGCTCAGGCGCGGGCCGGCGGGAGGGCCTCGTGTTTGGGCAGAGTCTGCCAGCGGGCTCCTTGGAATAGCCGAGCCCCTGAAAGCTGTGGAGAACGTACGTGTGTGTGTGTGTGTGTGTGTGTGTGTGTGTGTGTGTGTGTGTGTGTGTGTGTGTGTGTGTGTGTCTCTCTCTCTCTCTCTCTCTCTCTCTCTCTCTCTCTCTCGGAGGAAAACAGCTGTCACTTTGTTAGCAGTCGTACTTTTACGTGTTTGGAAATGGTATCTGAAAGTAGCGTGAACTGAAAACTTACGTTCACATGAAACCCTGCACACAGATGTTTCCAGCAGCTTTATTTGTAGTTGCCAAAACAAAACTCAGAGGTGCCCAAGGTGGCCTTCGATGGGTGAGTGGCTAAATAAACTGGTGCTTCCAGACGTGGTTATATTATTAGGGCTAAAAAGAAATGTGCTCTCAGGCCATGAAAGGCGTGAAGGAATTCTAAATGCATGTCACTAAGAAAAGAAGCCCATCGGGAAAGGCTACACTGTGATTCCTATCCGTGACGTTCTGGAAAGGGCAGCGCTATGGAGACCGTGTGAAGGTCCGTGGCTCAGGGCTCAGGAGGGAGGGACGACGAGGTGCACCTGAGCCCGGGGGAGTTTTAGGGCAGCGACATTGCTCTGTGTGATAACACAGCATTGTGTACAGGTCATGTTTGTCAAAGCCCAAAGAGTGAGCCGCACCGAGTGAGCCGTGGACTTGCCCCGTGGACTTTGGGTTCTAATGACGTGTCAGTGTAGGTCTGTGGGGTGTTGACGGCTAAGGAGGCTGGGAGTGGGGCAGAGGCTCATGGGAAGTGCCTATACTTGCCACTCAGTTTTGGTAGGAACTTAAACTGCTCTAAAAAATAGTGTTGAAAATATCAACTCATAAAAAAATGCATCCAGTTGATGTAAACCCATGGATTTGTGTCTGGATTCCCTAAAATGTATGAGAAATCTGGTGTGTATGTGACATTTTTCTGGGTGTGGCCGTAGCTTTCATCAGATTTGCAAAGGGAGCTCCTTCTCCCCGGCTGTGGGGTGTGGGGTACTAGTGCCAGAGCGTCGCCAGCCTGTCCCCCCAAATCCCCAGGTTCCTGCAGACAGCGGAGATGGTGAAGCCCTCCACCCCGTCCCCCAGCCACGAGTCCAGCAGCTCGCCAGGCTCCGATGAGGGCACTGAGTACTACCCCCACCTGGGTGAGAGCTTCGCTGGGCACCGGAGGGGGGCGCATACGGGAAAGAAGGGCGAAGCCAGGGACGCTGGGAGAGTGGGGAGCTGGGAGGAGGGAAGTCGAAAAAATTAGCTGCACTGTCCTGTAAGGGTCCCCCTGCCTCAGTCCCACCCTGGCCACCGAGGGTAAGACCCTGAGTCTGGGTCTAGCTCCTTGAACAGAATGGGAGCCTCTTGGGGACAGGACCCAAGCCTGCCCGTTTCTGAATCCCTGGCATCTCTGAGCCCGGGGCTCAGGAGTGAATCTGGACTTGACCCAAGCGGCTCCACGCGCCGGCGCTCCCGTGTGGCCCTGTGCGGCCTCCCCTGTGCCCGCTCTGTCCTTGCTCTGCTCTGTTGATGCCCTGCCGTTGTGCAGAGATCCAGCTCATTTAGGGGCCCCAGGCAGGGTCTTGCCTACTTCTCTGGCCTTGTCAAGCCCCTGGTGCCGCTTTCTGAAATACTTCTGGTCACGTGGGCATCTTCCTCTTCTGTCTTTTCCATCTTTGCGGGTGGACACCACAGCTGACTGGTCTCTGGGTTTCCAGCTTCGCCCAGGGCCTGGTGCTCAAGTGAAGTTACATGTCACATAAATATGTACAAGCGATCTGAACTCAGGGGCAGGGGCAGATCTTCGCGGTGAGGAGGGGGAGTGCTCGTGGCCGAGCCTCACAGGGCCCCGCGTCCCCTCCATTCCCAGTCTTCCTACAGAACAAAGCTCGCCGGGAGGACTTCTGTCCTCGCAAGCTGCGGCAGATGCACCTGATAATTGACCAGCTTATGGCCCACTCGCACCTGCGTTATAAGGGTGAGGATCCCCGCGCCGCCCCCAGGCTGGCCAGCCTTGCGGCCCAGGTCCCCAGGCTAGTCTCCCGATCGCAGTGTGACCACCTTACATGTGCTCCCTGCCCCGGCAGCGCGGCCCCCGCGGCCCCCGCAGGCTCACCGTCTCTCCTCCAGGCACTCTGTCCATGCTGCAGTGCAACGTCTTCCCGGGGCTGCCCCCCGACTTCCTGGACTCGGAGGTCAACTTGTTCCTGGTGCCCTTCATGGACAGCGAAGCGGAGAGTGAAAACCCACCACGGGCAGGTGCGGTTCCCCCTCAAGGGCATCGGCCACGGGCAGCCAGGGGCTTCCTTGGCCTGGAGGGAGACACGGGTCCGCCTTGGTTCGGGGAGACATGGCTGCTCTGGGCTGGGGATGACGGGTCCCGCCCTGGGGTGAGGGGAGGCTGGCCTGTCCCTGAGGTGCTCGGACCGTGTCTTGGGCAGATTTCAGAGTGGGGGAGGTGCAGGCAAAGCCAGGCGGGGCTGAGCGCAGGTGCTCCTGGAAAGCCCCTTATTCTCCCACCGTAACGTCCCAGGACCCGGCTCCAGCCCGCTCTTCTCCCTGCTGCCCGGGTACCGTGGCCACCCCAGTTTCCAGTCCTTGGTGAACAAGCTCCGGAGCCAAGTGATGTCCATGGCCCGGCCACAGCTGTCCCACACGATCCTCACCGAGAAGAACTGGTAAGAGCTCTTCGCAGAGAAGGGGTCAGTCAGTGTGAGGTGCGCACCCCCCACCCCCACCCCCACCCACGAGGGTATGCTCAGAGCCTCGCCCCGTTCAGTCCGCTCTCCTGGCACCTTGGTGACCACCAGCGTCTTATAGGAGCCTCTTCCACGTCAGGCAGCCAGGCAGTGTGCTGCTTTGCGTGTGTGTGTTTTGTTTGTTTGTTTGTTTTCTTGGGAGGGGGCAGTTAAAGTTAAAATTACGGTTGGGGTTAGGGCAGAGTTTAGGTTAGGCTTAGCAGTTGGGTTAGAGTTAGGTGTGGAGGTAGCATTAGGGTTGTGGAGGATTTTGGGTTTAGGTTTAGGGTTGTGTGTAGGGCTAGGGTTACCGTGTTGGGTTCAGGGCTGCGGTTCAGGGTTCAGGATCGCGTTGGGGTTAGAGGGCTGATGTTAGATTTAGTGTTAAATGGTTGAGGTTAGGGTTATAATTACAAGATTGTGTTAGGGTTGGGTGTGTTTTGTTCTTTATTAAGTGTGACGGGGTAGCATTGGTTAACCGCATCATCTAAGTTGCAAGTGCATGGCTCTGTGGTAGGCCGTCTGCGTCTTGCTTTGTGTGCTTGCCGCCCGGAGCCCTGTCTCCCTGTCGCCAGGCATCCGACCCCTTACCCCACCCCCCAGCTCCTCCCCTCTAGCCACCGCCGCACTGCTGGCTGAGTGTGAGTTTGCGCGCGTGTTGCTTTCTGTTCTACATAACGCGTCGTTTTGTGTGATTTTGAATTCTCCTAATTAGCCAGGGGGGTGCAGGTTTCATCACCGATTTTACTCGTGGGGACCTTCAGGCTCAGAGAAGTGTGACGTAGCGGGGTCACACACCTGTGGTCAGGTGTCGCGTGGTTGCGAGGAGCAGGACCGGTGCCCAGCCAGACTTGAAGATCTGTCCGAGGGCCCTGAGCGTACAGCCGGAGCCCTGCAGGAGAGGAAGCTAGAACGCCGTCAGGCACCCCAGGACCCGCTCTCCAGCTTCCCTGGATGCGGTCTTGTCGCCCCGCCCCCTCGTTCTCCGCCTCTGCCAGCAGGCTTCCGCCTGCTCCCCCAGAGCCCTGCACCCCCTCTCCAGCCCCAGCTTTGCGTGACTTTATATGTCCAGAGCCCACAGCAGGTCTGTCTCCTTGACTTTCTAAGAGAAACAAACCTGAAAAGGAAATAGGCTGGCTTGGTGCAGCCTCTGGCTTGGCCCCCTGGGTCTGCTAGCCGAGGGCTGTGGGAGGGCGAAGGGAGCAACACCCCAGCAGGGCAGTGAGGGCAGGGTGAGGCCAGAGCTCGGCTCCTCCCATTGGTCTAAACCAGGGCCGGGTGGGGAGAAGGTTATGTAGCTGACCCTCCCCAGACTTTGGAGGGAAGTAGAGAAGAACTTTCCCACAAAGGCCAGTACTGAGGGGACTCGGAGGTTGGGGCTGAGGTCTTAGTCCAGGTCCCGGACCTTCAGTTTTGCTCACCACGGGGGCAGTCAGCGAGTCAGGGCCACCGCCCATCAGCACTGGCTCCTTCCTGTAGCCCCACAGAGGAGGCTCTCACGCAGGTCATACATGGGCCCAGGCTGGGAAGGGCCCCCGGCCAGGCAGCTCTTGACCGTTGACCTCCTCTTCCAGGTTCCACTACGCCGCCCGGATCTGGGACGGGGTGAAAAAGTCCTCCGCCCTGGCCGAGTACAGCCGCCTGCTGGCCTGAGACACGGGAGGAAAGTCACGCAGGGAACCTGTCTGGGTCCCCAGTGGATGGTGACAGAGCATGAACTCCCTCACCCCCAGCGGGCTGGAGAGTGGCCACAGCCCTGGTGGGTGAGGGACCGTGCCGTTCTCGCCCGGAGACACGAGGTGTTCCGGGCCAGGCCCCCACCCTCAGTGGAGTGTTGTTCAGGGGTGACTTTAAGACCACCCCCAACCTGGGGAGGGGTCTGACTGGTCACTAAGAAGCACAGGCTCCATCCATCTTGGCCTCCCTCTGCAGGGCCGGGAGCAACAGGCCCCTCTTCCCTGACTCGCAGCCCTTTCCTGCAGGGCGCAGCCTGGTCTGGGAGCTCTTTCCGGGGGCATATCTGGTGGCTCAAATAAAAGCAGTTGTGCAAGTCTGTTCTCATGCTCCTCCTCCTCCTCTTCCTCCTCTCCTCTCCCTAGCCTGCTGTCCTAGCAGCACGGCAAGTTGGGGTCCCCACCCTCGTGGGCAGATTACCCTTGGCCACCCACGGGAGCCCGAGTGAACTTCCCACGGGGACGCGTTCAGTGTGGGCTGCAGAGTTGTCAGGAGCAGATGAAGCCCCCAGGAAGGAGAGCTCTGAGTCCTGGGGCGACGTGGAGCCCCTCGCTGTTGTGGACGGGAAAACGCAGTGCCTCCGTCTGCAAAGTGCGGTGGCTGCCCTTGTGCCATCTGCCCTCGCGTGAAGACGGCACCTGCCTTTGGAGAAGTGCCTGAGCACAATGCCTGGTTGCACGCGTGGTCAGCAATCGCACGTCGTCTGCAGCTGAGTAGTTTGTTACGTCTTGTACTTCCCCCGGGTTGAAGCCGGTCCTGCCATTGTTCGAACGTCAGGCCTGACCCTTGCTCGTGATGTTCCTCTTAATTTAAAGAATGGTCCCCACCTTTCATTTAAATCCAGTCCTGCCGCCAGGTAAATAGATCACACAGTTCAATTAGTACTGTCTCTCGTCTGCTCAGTTAAATATGGTGCCTAATCTCACTGTTTCCTGAAGTAAGGCTCTGAATTGGTCTGGCCACCCCAAATTAGCCTGTCAAATCATGCCTCTCCACCCTCCCCTAAGCAGTCGGTTCCAGTCTGTCCAGCTGTGTCTCCCTGGCTCCCACCCCTCCTCAGGCGGGCAGCGGCGGACCCAGAGAGTCCTGGTGTCCCATGTCATGGGAATTGGGAGTCTGTCAGGAAAGAAGCACAACTGAGGGAGTGGGGACAGTGAAGGAAGTGCTCAGAAGCCAGCGAAAGTTTGGTGAGAAGCGGGGAGTCTGCAGATCTCAGGGGAGGGCTGAAGTTTGGGAGGCGTGCGACCCAGAGCGGGCTTTGGCCTGGCATTCGCTGATAGGACCCTACACAGGCACCCTGCACCCTTCAGAGCTGTGGCATTCACGGCCTTCTCAGAAATGCTTCTGCAGCCTTGCCCCGCATCCAGCCTGCACAGACACCCCTCACGGCCTTCTCCAGGTAAACAGCTGAGCTCTTGTCAAAAGTACCTGTTCCGTGGCCCCTCCCCTCCCTGCTTCCCAGATGGACTGCTGGCTGCTGTGGCGGGTTGCCAGAGGGGGAAAGGTGAGGATAACGGCCCAGAGCACATAAGACCCAGGCACAAAAGCAGGAGACAGCACACGGGCTGAGTCCAGGAGAGTCGGGCTTTAATTTTCTTCTCGTGCCCCACACCACCGACCTGGGGACAGATGGGGCCTGTGTCCCCCCCAGCCCTGTGCCGGCTGAGGCCTGGGACTGGGATCATTGGTCGGAGCTGTCGAAGGTCTGCATCAGCACGCTCTGGGCATCCTTAACCACCGCATCCAGGGACAAGCGGAGCATCTGGTAGACAGTAGCAAAGGAGATGCCGCAGGTGGCCAGGGTGTCCAGGGCAGGCACATTGAGGAGTTCCTGAGTGAAGGCACTGGCATCCCTGGAGGCCTGGCCCAACAGGTCCACCACCAGCTCCTTAGTGACCTTGGTGACCTTGGTCTTTGGGCCCCGCACTGCGCCCAGGATTTTGTGCAGGGGCTGGCTCGTCTGCTCAGCCAGCTTCCCTAGGGAGTCCTTGTCCAGGCCAAAGCTGCGGCGGTAGCCTTCCAGGGACTGGATGAGCCGGTAGAGGTCGCACTTCACATCCCGTACTCCCGGCACAGGACTCGGGTTGATGCCACAGGCCACCGCGGCCACCAACCAGATGTGCTGCTGCAGCGAGGCCGCCTTCTTCTCCAGGATGGGCTTCGAGACATTGGGCAGGGCCACCAGGAGCGCATGCCGCTTGTGGCTCTCCACTTCCTTCACCATCGACTCCTCCAGCAGGCGGAAGTCATACTTGCCCAACTCAAACATGGAGAGCAGGAAGACCTCGGGGTCTTCCAGGCCCTCCGCTGCAGGAGACAGGAGCAACGCTCAGTGGCTTCCACACCTGGGCAGCTGCGGTGTCCTGGCCGCTTCCTGGGCTCAAGCACATGCCACGCATCTGTGCAGCCTGTGGCTTAAGAGTGTGGGCCCTGGAGCCGGCTGCCTGAGCACAGGGGGGCGCCTTGCTGCCTACCGCCTGTGTGGCCTTGGGCAAGTTACCAAACCCCTCTGGTCTGTAAAATAAGGTGATCGCTGTACCTGCTTCCTAGGGACATGGTGGTGGTGGTGAACTGGTTTCATGAAAATGGTTCCTGGCCTTTGCTGAGCCCTCGGTAAACCTGCATGGGCACGTGGCATCTGCACTGGTCTAACTTGCGGGCTGTCTCCAATAAGCTCATGGCCGCCAAGTTGCCTCCCCCACCCCGCCCCCGGCGGAGGCTCCTTTGTTTGAGAGCACTTGGTGGATTTCCATATCTGACTGTTTGGGCTACTTGTTTTCTCTTCCTGCGTTTCAAGGGGCTGCTCATATGTTTTAAATTCACCTATAAAGAGTGAGCCCCAGAACCCTCTGCCCCCACCCTCAATCAACCCCAATTAAAGCAGTACCTCAGGCCCACTGTCTGTCTCTCCCACAGCCTTGCTCTGCGGCCCCAGCTGTGTTGTGTAATTTCCAGGTCCTACGAGTAATAGACCTGTATCCCTTTAATGTTTTCTGATGGCAGTTGCTGAAGGGCATCACAAGACTGTGGAGCCTGTTCAGTCTCGAAGTGTGACCTTAGGTGCCCCGTTTTCTCCACTTTGGATCTCAGCGGGAAGGTGAAGGGGAAGGGGCAGGCAATCCCTCCAGAACCCACCCACCCCTGCATCCTTGGCGTGGCGCCTCACCTTCCAGCCGCTGCAAACAGTCGTCCTGGATCTGGCCGAGCACCTGCTCCTTGGAGAAGGTGCTGGGGCGGCGGCTGCGCGAGGCGGCCATGTCCACGTCCACCTTGGAGCGGACAAAGAAGCAGCCCTTGCTCCGCTGTAGGATCCCGCGGGCCAGCTGGGCATGCTTGGCGGTGAAGCTCTCTGAGGTGATGATTATGAAGAAGTCGTAACGGTCCACCAGCACCCGCTGGAGGTACTTTTCAGCCTGGAAGGTGGGTGCACCTATGCCCGGCAGGTCCCAGATGATGATGTTGGGGTACTTGGGGTGTGGGTATGGCGTGGGCTCCACAGTCATTTCCACCACGCCCGTGCGGGCCGAGGCGGGGTCCTCATCTCCCAGGCCCCGGATGGCATTGACAAAGGTCGACTTGCCTGAGCCTGTCCCCCCAGTGATGCCAATGTCCAGCCTGACATTCTCCAGCAAATGAAGTGTGGCCTGCAGCTTGGCGGCCACGGCTGGCAGGCTCCCCGCCTCGAAGGCCTCCCTCAGAGCCCTGGTGTCCCTTACCAGCTCCAATATCTGGGACTGGCTGAGGCCTAACGGGAAGGTGTTGTTTGCCATGGACTGCCTGACCCCCGGTCTCCTTCTTCAGGACTCGGTGACCTTTGGCAGGAAGGTAAGGGAGTATTTTCACCCTGAGGTGCCCTCTCTTCTCTCCAGCCCTCACCAACCCCAAGGCATCTGTGGTGTCACCAGTAACTGTTCTGGTGTAACATTATGCCAGACCCAGTGCTGAATACTTTAGTGAACATGTATTCATCGCTGCCAGCCTCTCTTCCCGGAATATCTCATAAAACCCTCAAGAGCCAGAGAAGGAGATCCCCTTACTATTCACATTCGGCAGTGAGGGGGAGGGTCCCTTGCCCATGGCCTCCAGCTAGCGTGTGGGGGTTGGGGATGGGAGGTCTTCTGATCCTAGAATTCCAATTCTTTATTTAAAATTTTTTTTATCTACTGAATTTTACAGAGAGAGGGAAAAGACCAGAGAGAGAGAGAGAGACTGATTTTTTTTGTTCCACTTACTTATGCATTCATTAGTTGCTTCTTGTATGTGCCCTGACCGGGGATCGAACCTGCAGCCTTGGCGTTTTGGGACGACACTCTGACCAACAGAGCTACCCGACCAGGGCTGGAATTCCGATTCTTTTTTTTTTTTTTTTTAAGATTTTATTTATTTATTTTCAGAGAGAGGAGAAGGGAGGGAGAAAGAGCAATGTATGGTTGCCTCTCACATGGCCCTCACTGGGGACCTGACCCGCAACCCAGGCATGTGCCCCGACTGGGAATCAAACCGGGACCCTCTGGTTCCCAGCCCGCGCTCAATCCACTGAGCTACACCAGCTGGGGCTGGAATTCCGATTCTTAGATAGCTTTTGGGGACATGATCCCTGCACCAGGCAGGCACTGCAATCAACAATACAGGTCAGTGATGAAGAGCTGGAGCCCTCACCGTTGTTAATAGTAGTTAGTTTACATAATGTTCACCCTGGGCCAGCCCCTGGTCTCACCACGTGCGGCATCTCATTAAGTCCACACTTGACAGAGTAGGACATGGGCTCAGGGAGGTAAAAGTCCCTTGCCAAGTGACCGACAGCCTGTACCAGACCCAGGACATGGACCGGCTCCCTCTGGGGCTTTTTGGTTGGTTTGGGGTTTTTTTTCTTTTTTGTGTTTCCCTCTGATCCTTTTGCCACACAAAACCCCCTGATCCTCGCACAGTTCAGCACCCACCATGTGCCAGGACCGCTTTGGGTGCCAGAGTTCCAACACCAGGAAGAGGCCCGAGGGATCCAGTGCACTTGTGGAAACATTGCCCAGCTCACCGCCTGGCTTCCGAGTACCCATCCGCTCCGCACCTGCAGTGCGCACCTGGGCAAGCCCCGTCCTGCTGTGGGCCTCGGAGCCCTTGCCCAGGTGGGCGGGGCTGCCAGCGCTCACATGTGGAATGGCATGACTGCATCTAGTCCCTGCCATGCCAGGGACTTGCCGATGACACTGAGCAAGTCATGTGCCCTGTGCGGCCTTTACCTCTTTCTCCCCGGGAGGCGTGGGGAGTCGGCTTCCTCACCTGTGGAATGCAGACGTGACTCCTCAGAGGCCCCCCAGCTCTGCTGTTTCAGGAAGACCAGGAGCTTACAGTTGATGAGGCTCAGGCAGGGGCCAGCTTGGGAGGGCCTCGAGACATCAGGCTGGGCTTGATCTTTATCTGTGGGTAGCCATGGAAAGGGCTTGAGCAGGGGAGGGAGCGATCTGCTGTGGGCATTGGAGTCCTGTGGCCTTATGGGAAATGAGACTGGAGCCTGGGAGAGGAGGAAGGGAGGGGCTGGGACAGCAACTGGGGGAAGAGGCAAGACCCGAGCTGGACCAGGGGTTAAAGGGGGTTGAGATGGGGGAATGGAGAGATGGAGGCAGAAGGGCCAGGACATCGAGACTTTTGGAGACAAAAGTAACCCATTCTGTCTCTCCTAACCTCAGGCCCAGGGTGGTGTGAGCACTCACTCCTCACGCCCACCTTTTCGTCCCTGCCCCTTGGGGCTAGTGAGTCCTGTGTTTAGGGTGATGTCTGAGGGTCCACAGGTATGGAAATGTGGGCTGTGCTTCAAGAATGGATCCGGAAAGGACTGGCTGTCTTCTGCATCTGGGGTCTGAGATTTCCCTTCCACGATCCCCCGCACCCCTTTTGGTACAGAAGGGCCCATGTGAAGCCCGGTAGTCTGGCAGAGCCAATGAATAGGGAGGCCTCTGGCAGGAGAGGAATCCCTTCTGCAAAGGAGAGAGTTCTTCAGCTGAGAGAACTGGTACCCCCTTTAATTGTGCAAGTCAAAGCGGACCCTTGGAGTTGGGAACTGTTTCCTAGGGTCACAGGTAATCTGAGGCCCCAAAATGAGGCAAGAGCCATCACCGGATCCTGGAAAACCCACAGGGAGTATTGGTGAGCACCTAGGGTGAAGCCACCCTACGACCCCACAGTCCCCACGTTGCCACCAGCCTTGTACACAGCCTCCAGAGCCTTCAGGGACTCACCGGAAACTCACCCTCCTTCTGTGCACCCTTGCCTCACCCTTGTCCAAGCCCACGGAAGTCCTGGGGCAACTCATCCTGTCCAGGCCCCCCAGTCCAGTAGTTCTTGGGCTTTTTTAAACATGAGTGATCTTTGAATCAGCTGAGGAATTTTGTTTCCCTGGGCCACCTGGTCCAGACACAGATGTGCACACCCAGTGTGTTGCACATTCTCTGTCACTCGGCCCTGTGATGCTTTCAGATCCCAACGCAGTCCCCAGCACGTTGAGGCCCCCAGCCTTCGGCACATTCCCAGGGCTCACTAGGGGGGCGCGGCCCCCTGTGCCCGCCACCCGGCCCGCCATCAGCCATCACTCACGGCAGCAGAGCTGGCCCAGGACGCCTGTCCGCCCACCGCGGCTTAACCCGGTTGCTAGGCACCGTTGTGCGGATCTGGGCGCCGACTGGCCGCGCCGCCCCCTCCGGAGGCGGCCTCGGGACCTGGGGTTCTCAGGACGGGCTATGCCTTTGCAGGCCCCGATCCCCACTCAGGCACCCCCGCAGTTGACAGTTGGCCCCGCCTTGGCCGCTTAGGGACCAGGGAGAGAGAGATCGCCAGGGAAACCTCGGCCCACCGCCCGGTCCCAGAACCGCCCTCTCCCCGGGGGCCAATCCCTACCCGGGCTCAGCGCGCCCCTCTTCCACCTGGGGCCGCGCGCCTCCCTCAGAGCCCTCGCACCCGCCCCCCACCCCGCGCCGGCCGCTCGCACACGGGCCGTTCGTTCGTTCGTTCGTTCGGCTTTATTACGGCTCGGCGTGTGGACGAGGCGGGGCGCGTGGGGCTGCGCTTTTACTTCTCCTCCAAGTCGCGCTTCTTCCAGTTCTCGAGGATGTACTTGAGCAGGAGGCCGAGCTTGCGGCGGAGGGAGACCGGGGCTTCCTCGCCTCCCCCCTCCCCAGAGGCGGGGTTTTCCGCGCGGTTGTCGCCGGCCGCTTCCAGGCTGACCTCGGGCGGGGACTCCTCCTCCTCCAGGGCCTTGATGCGGACCCGCTGGGCGTCCTCCGCCAGCTCGTTGAGGCAGCCCTGCAGCATGGTGTAGACGGCGCCGAAGCTGATGCCGCCGGCCACCAGGGTCCCGAACACGGGGATGCCCTTCTCGAAGGCCCGGGCCACCCTCATGGCGCCGTCGGACGACTGCGAGTAGAGCCGCAGGACGGCCTCCGGGGAGACCTCGGCGGCCAGCGGGGAGCGGATGACGGAGCGCAGGTCGCCGGCCTGCTTGCCCACCTGCTCCGCCAGCCGGGCCAGCGAGTCGTCGTCCAGGCCGAAGCTGCGGTGGTAGCCGCGCAGCGAGCGCACCAGCAGCGCGTCGTCGTAGGCGGCCGCCAGCCCCGGCACCGGCAGGGCCTGGATGAGGCCCGACACCAGCGCCGTCTTCAGCACCTGCTCCTGGAGCACGGCCTTCTTCTTCCGCACGGCCTCCAGCGAGACGTCGGGCAGCGACAGCAGGCCGGCGTGGCGCCGGTGGGCGGGCAGGTCGCGCTCCCAGGTGGACAGCAGCAGCGGGAAGTCGTGGAGGAGCGGCGAGGGGTTGGACACGAGGAAGATGCGGGGGTCGGCCGCGCCGGCCGCGCGCAGCTGCTCGGCGCAGTGGTCGCGGATCTCCTGCAGCACCGCCGCCTGGCTGAAGCCGGAGGGCCGCTGGCTGCGCGTGGCCGCCAGGTCCTCGTCCACCTTGGTGCGCACGAAGTAGAACTTCTTGCCCTGCCGCAGGATCTCGGAGGCCAGGCGGGTCTCCACGGCCCCGCAGCGGCGCGCGGACACCAGCAGGAAGAAGTCGTAGCGGCCGAAGTCCACCTGCTTCAGGTACTTGTCCGCGGAGCAGGCTGGGGAGCCGGCCCCGGGCAGGTCCCACAGGGTCACGTCGGGAAACTGTGGGTGTGGGTAGGACGACGGGTGCATCGTGGTCTCCACCACGCCAGTGAGAGCCGCGCCGGGGTCCTCCGCCCCCAGGCCGCGGAGGGCGTTGATGAGGGACGACTTGCCAGCGCCGGACTCGCCGGTGACACCCACCTCCAGGCGGGCGCTCTCGGAGGAGGCCAGCAGCTCCCGGAGGCGAGAGGCGGCCTGGGGGATGTCGCCGGCCTCGAAGGCGGTGCGCAGCGCCTCCAGCTCTTCTTTAGCCATGAGGATGGTGGTCTCTTCCTCCCCGGGACACTTGGAAGTGGCCATGGCTCGGGGTGCGGGGGATGGAAGAGCGACAGGACCAGGGGTCCTGGTGTCTGGGGGTAGAGAAGGGAGCCTTTCACGTCTCCTGGGCCTTGCGTGGGTCAGGAGACAGCAGGGAGAGGAAGGAAGTCCCCCCTCTGACACCCCACAGCCCTCTCCTTCTCAAACATCCCCAGGGCACATTTTGGACATGAATTAGGGGGCTTTGGAGTCTGGCAGGCCCAGGTCTACATCCCGTCTCTGCCACTAACTTGCTGTGTGACCTGGGGCAAAATGAGGCCCCTCTCTGAGCCTGTTTGCTCCTCTGGGTAGCCGGCATGATGACCAGCCTGCCTCCAGTGGCACTGAGGAGCCTCTGGGATAATCTAGGAGTGGGACGGTTTTGTGGGCAGCTGTGACCTGTGTGGTCACATAAGGCCCAGCTCTTGGCTTAATGCTTACTTGCAGGCACTGATTGAAATTCTTAATAATATTTGAACCAGGGCCCGTGTTTTTCTTTTGTGCTGGGCCCACAAATGACATGGCCAGGCCTGCCGAGGAGAGGGCTGAAGCCCAGCTCCTGGGCGCAGTGGAGGGCAGTGGCTGCGCTCCTGCCGCCGCGGTCACTGCGAGCAGCATGACGTGAGGGTGAAGGGCACCCACACCCTGGGATCGACTCCTGGCTCTGCCACAAATTTGCTAAAGGATTTGGGGCAAGCTACTTTCTCTCTGCCTCACTTTTCTCATCCGTAAGATGAGGATAACCATAATCATAGCAAACCCCTTTCTCGGGTTGTTGAGAATTAGATGAGTTAGCACATGTGAGGCATTTTAAATGGTGGCTGGCCCCGGGCAGGTGGTCTGTGTTACTTGTCAGCATCGGCATCGTTACTGCCGTCGTCATTGACACTTCCAGCTGTGTGACTTTTCGAGGCCCTCCCTCTCCAGCCTCAGCTGCCTGATCTGCACGGAACCCCGCCTGCCTCGCGGGGCCGCCGTGACGCTGGCTGGTGAGCCCATGTGTCATCCGTCCTTAGGCTAACTTTGAGGACATTTGTGGGCTCGGCTGGTGGAAGAAGCCCGGATGGGGAAGGGCCCAGACCCGGGGAGCCTCCTCATGGAACACCCCGCCCTGCGGGCCGGCCTCGCCAGGCCAAGTCCCCTCCCGCACCCTGGAGCTGCGGTGTGTCTGCTCCTCAGACCCCATCCTCCTCACCTGGGAGCTTCCCTGGCCCTCCCTCTTCCCAGTCACACTCTCTTCTGGTCCATCGCCTCTAAAACACAGTCCTCACTGACTAAGACTCTTCAGACAACCTTGGGAGAGACAACCGCGTCTGGGGTCACTGTCCCCATCGAGGGAGAGGGACTGGGGCTCAGACCAGACAAGGGATTTCTCTGCTCAGAGCCACCACCAGGACTCAAACCTAGGTCCCTGGCTCCCTCGCCCTCTGAAGAGCTGCTCTACCTTCAGGCACATGTCTTTGCCTGCCGCTCATCTCCTTGGCTGCCCCTGTCCCCACCTCCACCCTCCAACCCCACGGAAACTTGTCCTTATGACATTGTTCCCGCCAGATCTGACCCCCATCCCTGGTCAGGCCATTTCCCCCGTGCTATGTCCGTGTCCTCCTCCCCCCCTGTTCCCCTCCCACACCTCAGGGGACGGGGACTGGGGGCCTCGGACAGGTCCCGGCAGCAAGGGGCGGACAGGTCCATGGCCCTTGGGTGGAGTTAGGGCTGAGGGAGCGGGGTTGGGAGTGGAAGCTGCACCCCCACTCACAGGACCCGGCTGGAGACCCCGCCCTCAGGATGCTCACCTGCCCTGTAGGCTCTCCCTCTCCCCTCACACTCTCCCCGCTGGGGCTCTCCTGCCCTGTTAGCCCAGGCCAGACCCCGTTGCTAGGACCCGTAGTGGCAAGCTAAGCTTATTGGTCAACCAGCCCCTGTGCAATAATGTGACAGTGATGTCAGGGGGTGGGGTCCCACCGGCAGGGATCCCTCCCCTAGCTGCTCATGGGGCCGCTGCTCAGTCACACTGGGCCCTCCGGCCCCCACAAAGGACCCAGAGAGAGATCTTTCTAACCCTGAGACTTGTTCAAAACCCATCCGTGGTCTCCATCACACCCGGGACACAGACCCAGGGCCTGAGGGCCTGGCCCTCCTCACCACGCACCCTCCGTCTCTGCTCCATCTGGGCACTCTGTTTGCCAGACAGGTCATTCATTTTCCCTTCTCTGCACCATCTCCTCACCTCCCCACCTGCGGGGAGGGCGGTGATTTAGCGTGGCCAGTGCTGCCGGCATGGCAGGAAGCACCGGGGAGAGGCCAGCTCTGACACCACACCGAGGTCACTGCCAGCAGCCCTGCCTGGCCCTGGCGGGCACTTGGCTTCCACGCCCACCCCAGAAGCCACCACCCTGGTTCAGCGTCTGGTAGCCAGACTCCCTGACTCTGGCCTGCTCCCTCCCTCTCCTACCTCCCCACCCCCCCACCGCCCCCACCGGTCCTTCAACACCCAGCTCAGGGTCTGGCTCTTCACAATGGCTTTGTCTCGTCTGCTCTCGCCCTCCTCTGCTTCCTCACAACAATTTAAAAGATTTTCTTTTCATTTATTTTTAGAGAGAGGGGAAATGAGGGAGAAAGAGAGGGAGAGAAACAGCAATGTATGGCTGCCTCCCACATGGCCCCCACGGGGACCCGGCCCGCAATCCAGGCATGTGCCCCGACTGGGAATCGAACCGGGACCGCCTGATTCCCAGCCCACGCTCAATCCACTGAGCCACACCAGCCAGGGCTCCTCACAACAATTTAAATGGCATCAGTGTGACGAAGAGGGAGATAGAAGTAGCGAGAGATGTGAGTGGAAAAGGGGAGAGGCAAAGGCCCCCTAAGAAGAGGGGGGTGAGGTGAGGAAAGAGACTCCCTAGGGAAAAAAACTGAGGGAGAGTCACCCAATGGATGAGAGGCCGTGTCAGAAAAAAACCCCAGAGAAAGACAGCGTCAGAGGCGCCAGTTACAGAAAGAATGAAAAGATACAGAGCCTGAGACGGGGATCAAGGGTTGGGGACCGTGACACACAGGGAAGGAGGTGAAGGTCTAGAGACCAAGACTCAGGAACCCCAGGCCACTGGGGGACACCGGCTCCCCTCAACTGCAGCCGCTCTCTCTATAGCTGCCAAGCCCCCCGAGACCCTGCAGTCCTTTGAAGCCATCTCCACACGGCCTCCCCTCCTGGCCTCCTCTCTGCCCAGGCCAGGCACTCCGGCGTCTCTCCTACCCCCATATCCTGGGACAGAGCCAAAGGCACCCACTAGTCCAAGGATTTCCTGAATCCGAAGTTAGGTTCAGTAAAGCAGCCTCTGAAAACAACAGAGGAGAAGGTGGAGACCCAGAAAGAGAAGAGAGCAGCTCAAGGCCACACCAGGAGCTGCGGCACAGCGGTCTGCAGAGCCCGGAGCCCGGAATTCACAAACCACAACGACGGAAGTGCAGCCCGGCCGCCCAGACGCATTCCCATTCTTGTGGATGGGCACAAAGGCACAGAGGCCAGGTTTCAAAATATTCTCAGACATTCCCAGACACCAAACGCTCAGACCAAGATTCCTCCCCTAAATTCACAGACACGAACACCTGACCCGGGAGGGAAGACCCTCACATAGGGACTTGTTTCAGGAAAGCAAGTCTGACAAACACAGACACACAAATCTCGCAAACTACACACACTCAGGCAGAGACAGACTGGCAGAGCAGGAGAGACTCAATTACACGCTTCTAGAGACCACGGCATTCATTCATGACCCTCATTCATTCTGCTCCAGTTCCCGGGCCACTCGTCCAGCTCCTGGAGAGCCAGCCAGGAAGGGGCTGCGCCGTGCCCATCTGCCAAGCCTCCTCCGCCCTAGTCGTTCATCAAACGTTCAGCACCTCCGCAGGCCGTGTCCTGGGCTCAGTGCTGCGGATGCAGCAATGACGAAGACAGCTCCAGGCTCTGCTCCGCCAGGACTGAGAGGTCTCCAGGCAGGGAGGACCCAGAGCAAGCAGAACTGGAATGGAGGATCCCAGGGGACTGTGAGAGCACAAAAGGGGCACCTGACCCACCCTGGGGATCAGGGAGGGCTTCTTGGAGGAGAGGGCACCTGAGCTGAGATCCGAAGGATGAGAAGCAGTGAGCCTCCTGGGCCTGCTAGGGAGTTGCCTCCCCGGCTACAGATCCAGCCTGTGCGAAGACCCTGAGCTCAAAGAGCTGTTGCTTGCCCAATAATTTACTCAACTATTTGATCGTTCCAGAAACTTTTCTTTAGACCTGACCTGAGGCAAGTCCCTGTGCTGGTGCAGAGATGTGAGTCCTACTTGTCCCTGCTCTTACAGGCCACCCCAGGAGCTACGGCATGGTGGTCTGCCGAGCACGGAGCCTGTAATTCACAAACCACACAGGTTGGTGGGGCGGCTGACGTGGCCACCCACAGGGGCAGGGTGTTCACTCACCGCGCGCTCACCATGCTCTGCATGAGCCCATCAGATGGATGGAATAACTCGCTTAACGGGGGCAAAATGCTGCTCTCCTGCATATCATCCTAAGACAGAAAAGCCAGGAGCGGAGACCGGGGTAGAGAGGAAGGCGGAGACCACTGAGACGGACACGTTCATTCACCCGATTCTCCCACGAGCTCCCCAGACAATCGAGCCGGTGCCGTTCGTTGTAGATGCGTCAGTGCCGGTCCCACTGCCCAGGGAAAGCAGCACTGCCAGCAACACCATGGCACGCTGTTTCCTTACCACTCGACACTTTTATTTCACGCTCGTTGAAAATACAGCTTTGCCCTGACCGCTGTGGCTCAGTTGGTTGGGTGTCATCCTGCCAATCAAGGGGTCGCCGGTTCGATTCCCTGTCAGGGCACAGGCCTGGGCTGCGGGTTCATCCCCGGATGGGGCGTGGGACAAGAGGCAGCCAATAGATGTTTTTCTTTCACATCGACGTTTCTCTACTTCTCTTTCTCCCTCCCTTCCCCTCTCTCTAAAATAATTAACTAATTAGTTAATTGTTTGAAGAGAAAGAAAATACCGATTTTTATTATGTACCACACGTGTGTGTCTCTAGGAAAATACATTGGCTCAGCTGTTGCTGAGGCCACGCGGAGTGTGACCGTGGAGTCACGCAACCTCCATGCTTCCCACGCTGTGCATTCTCTGTGCCATCAGGAACGGCCACGATGCTGTTATTTAGTGAGTGCGTTAGTTATTGTTTTGTTTTTAAAAGCTGCTCCAGTCTACGGCCGTACCGCCCTGACTGCGCCCGGTCTCGTCTAAAAGTTGCTCCGTTATCGCATGCAGGCAGTCAGTCACGACTGCCGACTGCCGCCCGCCGGGCTGCCAGTGATGGGAAGGCACCATCCACTGTGACTCTTCCTGACTTCGGAATAGCTAGAATCAATGGCGGGAAAGTGCACCTTAGAATCAATGAAGGTGTTTCCCGAGTGTCCACTCTGCATCTGCCGGGTCGGGAGCCCCGCGAGGATGGAGACAGGCCTCCCCTCCGGGAAGGAAGTTGCTGTAATGTGCTGACTGGGAGCCAAGAGCCCGTCGGTTGATGTTTGTGGAAGTGACTGGAAGTGACTCGGAGTCTCACTTGTTCCCTGGCAGTGACAAGCCGACCCATGACCCACAATGGGTAACGCAGGGGTGGAGACACCCAGAGGGGATGCCTGCCCCAGCAGGGGGAGCGGAGTCAGCAAAAGCTTTTGGAGAATCTCCATGCCTTCAACATACTTTCTGACTACCTGCTGTGTGCTGGGCCCTGTGCTGGCTGAGGCTGGAGATATGACAGGGACCAAGACAGACCCCATGCCCTGCGTCATTTCTTCCTCCCGTTTCTCCTGCCCACTCCTAATCCTCCCTTCCTCCCTGTCCTTCTGGTGTCTAATAAAAAGCCTAAAGCCCTTCCCTAAGAATATCTCCACATTTTGGCCTTCACCTTCTCTCCATGCGCCATAACCCTGGGGAAACCTGAAGTCAGTCCCAGGACCCACTCACTCATTGAACTCTGAGTGTCGCCGCCTTCTGTACGCTGGGCACAGACATAGCAGCGAGTAAGACACAGATGGCCCTTGTCCTTGTGGAGCTTATATTTTTGAAAGATAAAGATAATAAACAAAAACATGATAGTCTCAAATAGCAATAAGAAAAAAGAAACAAGTAATAGGACAAAAGCCCCTTTCTCAGGCCCTCTCTCCCAGAGCTGGCCGGACCCCGTGAAGCATGACTGAGCCTTTATCCTCAGGACTAGAGAGTTACGGGGAATGCCCTGAAGGTGCAGAGGCTCCAGGAACCCCACCGACCACCAGACCCCACACCCACAGATAACATCAAAGCATGCTGCAGCCCAACGGAGTCATCCTGCCCTGCACCCGATAGAAACTCCCGGCCCTGACCCCTCAGGGCCGGTGCTGGCGCTGGTCCGGGTGCACGTCTCCGCACCGAGCCCTTTCCCTTCCTTGGGAAAGTAAAAATAAACAACCTTTACTCTCTGCACTTTCTTCTCTTTGTGAATTCTTTCACAGCCCGTGTCACTGACCACCCCGACAAGGGTAAGGGATGGGGGTGGGGGTGTATATTGCCTATCACTGTGGCCACTGACAGTTTCTCCCATCTCTGTAGGCAGGCCACTCTTCCTGTCAAGAGGGAAAGTCTCTGTCCTCTCCCCTTGAATCACAGCTGGCCTTGTGACTTGCTTTGACCAGCAGAATATAGCAGAAGTGACATTCTGGAACGTCCAAGCCCTGGTCTTGAGAGGTGGCAGCTTCCGCTTTCTCCTTCTCAGAACTTCAGGCTACCATGTAGAGGTCCCACTGCCCTGCTGGAGAGTCCCTATGGAGAGACAGAGGCCCTGTGGAGAGGCAGCCTGCATGTTCTAGAACATTCCAGCTCCAGCAGCACTCCAGCTGGATGTAGCTACACAGTGAACTGAGCCAATGCCACCTGCGGGTAGAAGAACCACCCAGGGGAAACCAACCAACTCACAGGTTTTTGAGAGATAATAAATCCTTATTTTAGGTCGAATGATTTGGAGGAAGGAGTGTATTGTTTTTGACAGAATGTTCTGGGAAGACCCATAGGAGAAAGTGACTTTCTATTGGAGCGCAGATCTGAATGAAGTAAGGAAAGAAGCCACGCGGACATCAGGGGGAAGAGCATTCTGGGCGGACGGCGTGGGCGTGCAAGGGTCCTGGGCTGAGCCTGGGGAAAGTCACGGTGGCTGGGGCGGCAGGCGCAGAGTGAGGAGGGAGCGCGTTCTGGGAGGATGTGTTCAGCTGCCACCTCTGGGGGAATCACAGGCCTTCGGAGAAGTGCCGAGAGCGGGCCAGGGGCGAGGGGGCGACCCTTCCACAACCGTGTTGCAATTCGATCGGAACGGCCTTGGGTGCAAACTGAAAGGGGGCCCAAACACTCACGATCCAGATAAATGGTATTTTAAAGTAACATTTGTTTAAAATAAAAAATTAAGGCAAAAATTCATGAGAGTTCAATGAACATGACATCAAAAAAAAATTTTTTTTAAGATTTTTATTTATTTATTTTCAGAGAGAGGAGAAGGGAGGGAGAAAGAGCAATGAATGGTTGCCTCTCACATGGCCCTCACTGGGGACCTGGCCCACAACCCAGGCGTGTGCCCCGACTGGGAATCGAACCGGGACCCTCTGGTTCCCAGCCCGCGCTCAATCCACTGAGCTACACCAGCAGGGCCGACATCAAAATTTTAAATAAAGACCAGTACTGAGACATGTTGGTGCCTGGCGTTGACGGAAACAAACCCATCGATAATCATTTCAATCAAGAGGATCTTCGTGCTTGACAGTTTCTCTTGACCGAATGATGATGTTAAATAATTTTTAATTAACTTACGCCAAAATAGAAGTATAATAAATTCTGTTTTGGTATAAATAAAATATTTCAACTCAAATAGTTTTAATACCTTAGATAATCTCTCAATTTTTTTTTCAATTACTCTAGGAATCTAGAAAAAACAGGCATTACAGAAATAGGCAACCACACATATACAGGGCCTTTCGCCTCAGGCTCCGTGTGGCTCAGCACAGCACTGGTCAGAACCCCAAGCTGTGGCCTGCAAAGGGCCAGGGACACAGGACAGAGCTGTTTCCTGAAGGAAGAAGGCAGCGGGGGAAGGGCTGGGAAGTCAGGCTGAGCCTGCGGAGAGACACAGGTGCCCCCTACTCAGAAAGTCCGGCTCGGGAAGCGGACCACGGGAGGCCAATCTGGCATCACCTCCCAATGAATTAAGTGCACTCTTCCTTCAACCCAGCACTCTCCCTCCTGAGAACCGATCCCACCCACGGAAGAAATTGCACTGACATCTCCTCGGACTCTTCAGGGGAGAAGGGACATTCAGGGACCCTCCCCTGGGTAAAGATGACATGGGGGAGGGGAAGATACTCTTTGAACCCCGACTCACCATGTCTCACTTCGAATGTAAAAGTGTCACTTGTGATCCCATTCCATTACACATTTTAGAATTTTCTTTAAAGGCATGACAGGGCACCGCCCTCCGAGCTCCTGAAGTGTACCGGAAACATTTGAAGACGTGCAGCACATAACAAGGAACGAACACCGCTGTCATTGGAGAGCGTACTGCTGACTCGATCTCAGCGGGAGGAGGAGGGAGCAAAGGATGTGAACCCCCTCAGCAGGATCACAAGGGAATAAACGTCGGTGCACCCGCACCACAGGCAACTAAACCTCGCATGCAGCCTTCAAAAGGGGTGAATCAAAGGGCCCAGAGGGCTTCCATGTGGTGCTGGTGAGGAAAGCAAGATGCAGAGAGCTGTGGCTAATTCCTTATGTTTATTTATTTTTAAAGATTTTATTTACTTATTTTTAGAGAGAGGGGAGGGGAGGGAGAAAGAGAGGGAGAGAAACATCGATGTGTGGTTGCCTCTCACGTGGCCCCACTGGGGACCTGGCTTGCAACCCAGGCATGTGCCCTGACTGGGAATCGAACCGGTGACCCTTTGGTTTGCAGCCCACACTCAGTCCATTGAGCTACGCCAGCTAGGACTAATTCCTTATTTTTAGAAGACAAAAAAGACCCCATATACCTATATGACAGAGATATGACATAGCTGTGTCTGTATGACATAAACATGTCTGTATTGTATGCACATTGCTAGGGGGGTCGATGACGTGGGCTGCGAAAGAATTCACAAAGAAAAGAAGGGCAGAGAGTAAAGGTTTTATTTTCCTTTCCCAAGGGAGGGAACGGGCTCTCTGCAGAGACGTGCCCCAAGGGGTTGGGGCTTGTATTGGGTAGTGAGGTGGTTTTAGAGCAGGTGTTGGGCTGCAATTTGATTTGATGTTCTCTTTGGGTCTGGTGGTCATTGTGTGGTCGGGCATGTCCTGTTTCGCAAGTTCTCTGTGCCCTCAGGGCGCTCCCAGTAATTTTCTAGTCGGGAGGATAAAGGCTCATAAAACAGTTAAGGTCAGTCATGCTTTAGGGCAGGGGTGTCAAACTCATTCACCGGGGGCCACATCAGCCTCATGGTTGCCTTCAAAGGGCCGATGTTAAGGAGTTGAAATTACATTCGGTCCTTTGAAGGCAACCATGAGGCTGATGTGCCCCCCACCCTGGTGAAAATGAGTTTGACACCCCCGCTTCATGGGTCCAGCTCACTCTGGGAAAGAGGGTCTGAGAAAGTGGCTTTTGTACTATTACATATGACAGACATGTACATGGTGCAGACCTACGCACGTATCAACCTATGTTGATCGCAACACAGCTGTATGTGCATCTCTACATGCATGTAACCAATGTGTGTGTGGGGTTATTGAGTTTGGGAAATAATGGGAGGAGATGTGGGAGGTTGTCAATATGCCATTCCTGGCATGGGGGTCCCTAGGGAGAGTCTGTGCGGGAGAAAAGAGGGAGGGGATTTATTGTCCCCTCAGAGGGGACAATAGAAGGGAAACGGCCTGACTTTTAAAATTCAAAGCACGTGCTTATGTAGCAAAATTACAGATCTTCCTGTTGAGGGGAGAGGGGATCAGGCCCAGGGGAGAGGAGAGGCGACGTCAGGTGCTGGGGATTTCAACTGTTCTCATCACGGTTCCCGCCTTTCAGCTCAGCGGTGAGAGGCTCTGCTTATTCTCCACTTGCTTTTGTATGTTTTAGATAATCGACGTTTTTAACTTGAAACACGTGCTCACCAGAAAATTAGCAACGTGCAATAAAATTAAATTCTCAGGTTAGCTTCACCCGCTCCCCAAAGTCCCTTTCTTCCCCTGCAGGCTCCCAAGGTCACCGTCATTAAGTCTGGTTTCTGGCCAGAGCGTTTCCTGAGCACCTGCCTGCTGGGCTGGGATGGGTCACATCCTGGCCACATCCCTCAGGCCTCCAGTCTCACAGAAGCAGCTCCTTCAGTTTTCTGCCCCCTCCATGGCCACCCCAGGCTCCTCTGCACCCAAACCTGAGGGCAGACACCCTCCAGGCAGAGGCCTGGTTGGGTAGCAGAAGGGGACTCTGGGAGCAGAACACATATCCAGAGGGCGCGACCTAATGGGCGCTCCTCCCCAATAATAATAGTAAAAGCCGCTATTCACTTGCAAGGAACTCCCCACATGTACTGTTCCAATTTCTGTGCCCATATCAACTCCTGTCAACTCCATGAGCAGGAGCCAAGTTCCTGCCCCTGGACTGTTTCATGCTACGAGGTGTTGGGGTGATTTGTTAACAGCCCCGGTACCTGAAAGGCCCCCCTTTCTTTCTTCCGACTCCCTTCCTTCTCTCTTTTCTCTCCCAGCCCTTCCAACACTGCAAGCCATTCCCTGAATGAAATTCCTTCTGTTGAAACACCTAAGGTGCTTTTTCTGGTCCTAAGTGCTCCCTAATGATCCCCCGTCTTTGCAAATAGAACCCCGTTTTGTCCTGAAGGCAGCCGTGTACCTGCTGAGAGGCGGGGCCTCTATCAGCCCCAGGCCCTGAATCTGGATGAGACGAAGTCAATCAGGACAACCTGTTACCTTGGCCGGCTCAGTTCTGGCCAGCGGGACCTGAGGGAGGTCGGCGAGGAGATGGGGTTTCTGGGAAGACAAAGACTGGAGGCCATCACCTCCTCCTGCTTTGGATTTGGTTGTAGGAGGTCCTGATGCTGGAATGATGGCCGTCATCCTGCGAACACCAGTGGGCTGAGGAGGGCAGAGCAGCAGGCGGGCTGCGGATGACTCCTTTGACCCCTGTGTCCCCTACCTCTGCTCGCTCCATCTGGTTGCACATTTGCTGTATAGTATCAGCGAGTCTTTGCCGCTCGCCCCTCAGGCCTTTGTTTGCAGATCCACCCCTGCAATGCCCTCAGCCTGGCACCCCCCGCCATCTGCATGGCCCTGTCCCTCACCCCCTGCAGGTCTTCACTCAGATGTCACCTTCCTGAGGCCTCTCTTAACCCACCCCACATAAACTGACCCCCTGTCCCAGCGCTCCCCATTCCTCTCCCCTGCACTGGTTTCTCCACAGCACTTACCACCATCTAGTATATGTGATGTTTATTATCTCTCTCCCCGACTGAGACAGAACTTCCTGCGAGCAGAGGATTTTTTTTACTACATACCCCCAGTGTCTAGAACTTTGCTTGATCGATTAACGTGACCCACAAATACTTGTCAAATGTGTGCTGAGTGAATTGTTTCGGTTGTCTTAGCTGGACTATCCACTGCTTGCAGCGGAATAGTTCCCGGCCTTCTGCCTCCTGGGAGCGGCCCGCTTTCCCCCTCTGCCCAGTCCTCCAGGTCCCACTCTAAGGTGACGCTCACGCCAGACCGAGCATTGGATCTCATGCCCACCCTGGCTCCCAGGCATGGTCACCTTCGGGTCCCCAGAGGAGAGAGCAGACCACTTCAGGGCCCTGTTTGAGGCTGCGACCACCAAGAAAAGAAACCCAAACCGCTCAGCTTGTGAGATGCGATTCATTCAAACTTGGTGACAGTGGAGCCTGAGCCCAGACAGAAGGGGGCGGTGGAGCTGGGGGAAGGGATGGCTGAGAAGCCTGGGGAGGGGGCGAACTTGGTCCTCAAGCTCCCCCTGGGCTGCCCAGGGCTTCACTAGACCCTGAAGAGGGCGACCGAAGGAGGGGGAGTTGTTTCCCAGTGTTCCGGAGAAAAGACAGCCCTCCCTAGTCTGCGGCCATAGCCTGGCGTTGGGGATGCCCTGCTTGACAGAAGGAGGCCTCGGCTTTGAGGCTCCCCATGTGGAGGAGCATGTGTAATTATGGAGGCGTCTCTAGCCTGGGGAGGAACGACAGCCTAGTCTGAAGGAGGAGGTGGGCCTCGGGGATGCTCTAGTGTTAGGGAGGAGGCACAGCCTTGGGGGCCGTGGTGTGAGGAGGGGGTCCAGCGGCGGGGAACCCCTAGTCTGAGAGCGGAGGCGCACCCCTTCTTGACTCCCTCACCAGAACCTTCCAGACCCCTGGAAATGTCCTAGCAGAGGGGAGCCAGGGTGCCATCTAGCCATAAGCGGAGCCGGGGGCGGGGGAGCTCCCAGGCGAGGGTGGGGGCCAGGCGGACCGCTCAGGGCAGCGCCGCGGCGACGAGCGCGGCCGCCAGCACCGGCAGGGCGAGGCGGCGGCCAGGAGCAGCTCCGGAGTCGACGACGGCGCGCAGGCTGGAGCTGCACTGGAACTGGCCGGTCAGCCGGCGGCCGAGGAGCGCCCAGAGCCCGTCCGTCCCGGCCGGGGCGCTGCACAGGTCGCGGGATCCGCAGCCACGCACTCTGATGTCCCCGCCGCCTGCGGAGACCGGGTGGGAACCGCGCGGTGAGGCTCCAGCGCGCACGCGCGTCCCCGCCCGCACCAGCCGCGCCTCCCCGACCCCCGACTCCGTTTCTCTGACTAAGCAAATTCCCCGCAATTCCCTCCAGCCCCTCGGAGTGCCCGTTGCACTGGGTCAGAGCCTTGCTGAGGTTTTGGAAAAGAAAACTGTCACATCAAAAAGGAAACATGGCCCCTGGCTGGTGTAGCTCAATGGATTGAGCGCGGGCATGCGAACCAAAGGGTCGTGGGTTTGATTCCCAGTCGGGGCACAGGCCTGGGTTGTGGGTTAGGTCTCCCGCAGGGAGGGAGCGGGGCGCATGAGAGGCAACCACACATCGGTGTTTCTCTCCCTCTCTTGCTCCTTCCCTTCCTCTCTCTCTAAAAATAAATCTAAAAAATATATTTTTAATTGTTATTTTATAAAAGGAAACAGGGGAGTGGCCACCCTCAGAAGGAATGGCAGGCCGTCGAACGCACTCCTGTCGGGAAACTCATCGGGAATGTCCTGACGCTAGGGCTGGGGCCTGGCCGCGGTTGCCTTCTCGATGCTGTTCTTTGTGCCTCAGGCGTGTTACAGAGGCGCTCTTCCTTGCATCCGACAGTAGTAAGGACCGACACGGGGAGGCCGGGCTATGCCGCACACCCTCCAATCGGCCTCATGTGCAGCCGTCCCAGTGAGTTGCTGTGCTTCTTTAGAGCCGTATAATATTATATAAATAATATATATAGTGTTATATTTATATATCAATACATATATACAGAGGTAACCAGTTTATTGAGGACTTGTTGGAGATAGGAAAGTGAAATAGTCTCATTTTACCGCCACCACCACCAACAACAAAAACACCTGACCATAATTGTAGGTCATTTTTCAGTCTTTATCTTATAGGGATATGGATGGAAGTCCTTATGGCTGAAGTGATAGGAGAGCTGAGTTTGTGTTCAAAGTAATATGGAGATGCAAGAGGACTGGCCACGAGCGGATAATTATTGGAGTTGGCTGGGTGAAGGGGGCATGGGGTTTTACTAAACTGTTCCCTCTTGCCTTGGCCGGCGTGGCTCAGTGGATTGAGCGCCGGCCTGTGAACCAAAGGGTCGCCAGTTCAATTCCCAGTCAAGGCACATGCCTCGGTTGTGGGCCAGGTCCCCAGTAGGGGGCATGTGAAGGGCAACCGCACATTAATGTTTCTCTCCCTCTCTTTCTCCCTCCCTTCCCCTCTCTCTGAAATTAAATAAAGGAAATCTTAAAAAAAGAAAATAAAGTGTTCCCTCTTTTATTTATGTCTGAACTTCTCCATAATACAAAAGCTAAAAAGAAATGTAACCCTCACAGCATGGCCTGCCTTTGCCTCATTTTGCCCTAAATTGGAATAGACTTCCTCAAAGAGCCCTGTCTGTGAGACGCCCCCCACCCACATGTGTCAATCACATACAGCTCCCCTGATGCCCCCAGAAACCCCCCCCCCAATCAACACAAACACACCGAACCACCCTGTCCAGGAAACACACACACGGGCACACACATAACGCCGTGCTCGCATGCCCGAGTTCCTCTGCACATCCGGTCCCTGAGCGCTGTGGGTTGCAGGCCCGTCCACTGCACGCAAGCCTTACCCGCCCAGCACAATAATCGTGACCACTGCTGTTGAATTCCATCAGTTCCAAGAGGCACGTCCTCCCTCCTCCCCACACACACATTTCAACACCTCTGAGTCAAGCTGTCTTCCTGTCTCCCCCTCAATATCATCTAAACTTTGCTGCCATGCCCTATACCCATGCTAGCTGTGTTCTAGAATAATGCTGTTCAGTGCAGCCGCCACTGGCCACAGGTGCCTGCTGAGCATCGGAGACGGGTCTGGTTGGAACTGGGAGGCGGTGGGAGTGTCAAATCCCCACCAGATTTCAAGGACTTAGTGGGAAAGACGAGATGTAAGAGTTAGCTCGTTATAATTTCTTACAGTGGTTGCATGTTGACATGGTAGCTGTTGGATATATTGGGTTAAAAATAAAATACATTATTAAATTAATTTCATCTGCTACTTTGCACTTTTTTTAAGGGTTTTTTATTTATTTATAGAGAGAGCGGAAAGGAGGGAGAGAAAAATCGATGTGTGAGAGATACATCGATCTGCTGCCTCTCGCACGCCCCCAACTGGGGACCTGGTTCACAACCCAGGCGTGTGCCCTGACCGGGAATTGAACTGGAGTCCTTTCAATTCGCAGGCCAGCACTCAGTCCACTGAGCCACATCAGCCAGGGCCTCTTACTTTGTACTTTTTTAATGTGGCCACTAGAAAAAATTAAATTATACACCTGGCTTACGTATTTCTTTTGGAGAGCCCTCATCTAGAAGTTGTGTGGATTATCTTACTTCTCACAACAGTATTATGAGGTAGGGACTGTAATTATCCTCTTTCTCAGATGGGAAATTGAGCATAAAGAGGCAAAGTTGCCTGCCCCCAGTGGCCCTGCTCTTAAGTGGCATAGATTCGGGATTTGACCCCAGGCACCCTGACCCCGGACTCCAGTTACACCCTCTGCTCTGTCTCGTCTCTCATGTACTCACTTCGTCCTCACAAACCTCTGTGAGGCATGCTCCCCGCACTCCCACTTACCAGAACATAAAAGTAAGGCTCAGTGAGATGCAGTCACTTACCTGGGTCACACAGAGCAAATGGTGGAGGGGACCCCAAACTCAGGCATGCCTTACCCAAAGGCAGGGTGCTCACGCTCACTCGTGCCCATGTGTGCACACACGTCCACACACATTACCTTCTTCCGACACCCCATCCAGCTGGACACACTCGGTCTCCCCACGGGGACACTGCATGTAGAAGGAGGAATTGCAGAGCCCCAGGTGGCCGTCAGCACATGTAGGACACAGGAACTTGCTGAGGGTGCGGGAGACCGGCAGAGCTGCTGTGTGGAGGAAGGCGACGGTCAGCTGGGAGGACTCTCAGGGCCTCTGAGAGCCCTCCGTGAGCTCACGGGCTCTACCGCGGGGACTGACTGGCATGGGCTTTCCCACTGGGCTGAGGCCTGGGTGCCTTAGGGCAGCCTGACCAGGGAATGGGAGTTAAGTGAGGCCTTCCCCAACCCAGGACAAACTCTCTCCCCTTCACCCCACTACCTCCTTGGCCACCCATATGACTGCTTTCTGGTGGCAGCATACCGAGAAGAGTGGGCTTCTGGCAGTTGCCTTGGCAACAGGTGGTGTTGATCCAGAAGCCGAAGCTATTGCCGTAGGTCAGGGCGGAGATGACGCTGTCAGACTTGCAGTCCTGGGAGGCCACGCAGGAACTGTTTCTCCAGGCCATGGAGTTGCCTTCTGCTAGGGCTGGAGAGGTTTGGGGGCAGACTTGTGAGGGACCGCAACCACCAGCCGCCACTCCACCGAGCCCCCCAAAGCCCTCCGGGTGTCATTGCTGGCATTCACTCTGCCTGAGATCATCCCTGACGCCCGCAAAGCCTGCCGTTGCTCGCCAAGATGCATGGTTCGAGAAGCCTTCCTTCCCCTGCTTTCTCCCCTTAGGGTTCCGATGAAGAGGCAGCTCTGTATCTGCGACGTCGCCCCGGCCTGTCCCTCAGCACCTCAGGTCCTCAGCCAGAGGCTTCTCTAGGACCCCAGAAAAGCCCAGCCTGGTCCACAATCCTTACTATTCCCATGTATACTATTTCTGTGCATCTTGGAATTTATAGCCAAGAAAGTCTTGTTTCTAGCCCAACTCTTCTTGCCATTTACAGAAATGTGCTGTTTTTCCCTTCAAGAGGCAGATGGACAAGGGACTTAGGGGACTCCCTGCCCAGAAGGTTGCAGTAGATATCAAGATGGCCACCCTGTGTCTCCCATCCCACATGCTCTTTCTGCAACATGACCTTCCCAGTCCTGCATCACGAGGCAGAATCTACTTCCTCACTCCTTACATCTGAGCAGAGCCCTCTGAGCTGGCTCTGATCTACAGACTGTGGCTGAAATGACACTGGGCTGGCTCCGGGCTTTGCTCTTAAGAAGCTACCGGTTCCCACTTCCGTCTTCTGGGGAGCCAGCCACCACACTGTAAGGAAGCTCAGCTAGGCTGCAGCCTAATGAGAGACCAGACAGAGAGAGGACCCAGAAAAATGAGAGGCTGAACTGAACATCCCAGCCCCAGCCCAGCTCCCGGCTGGATGCAGCTGCCACTTATGTGACCTCAGCCTTCACTCCCTGGAGCAGAAGAATTGCCCAGCTGAGCCCAGTCAAGCTGCAGAAGGGTTGGGAATAAAAGTCATTGTTTTTAAGCCATGAAGTTTTTTTCAAATTGTGGGGAAAAAAAAATACATGTGATAAAATTTACCATCTGCCCTGGCTAGTGTGGCTCAGTGGACTGAGTGCCAGCCTGGGCACCAAAGGGTCACGGGTTCGATTCCCAGTCAGGGCAGATGCCTGGGTCGTGGGTTAGGTCCCCAGTAGGGGGTGCATGAGAGGCAACCACACATTGATGTTTCTCCCTCTCTCTCTCCCTCCCTTCCCCTCTCTCTAAAAATAAATAAATAAATAAAATCTTTAAAAAAATTTTTCCATCTCAACTATTTTTAAGTGTGAAGTTCAGTAGTATTAAGTATAGTAACTTGTTTGTGAAACAGATCTCTAGAAATTTTTTTTACCTTCATTTTTTTAATTGTCATTCAAGTACAATTGACCCCATTTCCGCCCCCCACAACTCTCCCCCACCCCAGCCATTCCCACCTCCCACCCTTGATCCCACCCCCTCTTGGTTTTGTCCCTATGTCCTTTATACTTATTCCTGAAAGCCCTCCCCCCCTTCCCCCATTATCCCCTCCCACTTCCCCTCTGATTACTGTCAGTTTGTTCTTAATTTCCATGTCTCAGGTTCTATTTGGCTTGCTTGTTTGTTTTGGTAATTAGGTTCCCCTTACACGTGAAGATCTCCAGAAAGTTTTCATTTTGCAAAACGAAAACTCTCTCCCCAACAAACAACAACGCACGCCCCGACCCGCCAGCATGCTACTTCCTTTTCCCGTGATTGTGACTGCTTCACGTCCTCACAGAAGTGGAATCATGAGGTATTTGCCCTTTTGTGGTGAAGTCATTGCTTCTTTGAAAAATTATTTTTCAGTGACAGTTGGCATACAACATGATATTAGTTTTCAGGGCTACGGCATAGCAGTTAGACATCTAGATCCCTTACAAACTGATCACACAGATCCATCTAGTGTCTAGATGACATCATACACAGTTATTACAATAGTATCGACTGTATTCCCTACACTGTACTTCACATCCCATGACTATTTTTTTTAAAAGATTTTATTTATTTATTTTCAGAGAGAAGAGAAGGGAGGGAGAAAGAGCAATGTATGGTTGCCTCTCACATGGTCCTCACTGGGGACCTGGCCCACAACCCAGGCATGTGCCCCGACTGGGAATCGAACCGGGACCCTCTGGTTCCCAGCCCGCACTCAATCCACTAAGCTACACCAGCTGGGCCATGACTATTTTAATAACTGACAATTTGTGCTTCTTTTTTTTTTTAAAGAGATTTTTTTTTAATATTTTATTTATTCATTTATTTTCAGAGAGAGGAGAAGGGAGGGAGAAAGAGCAATGTATGGCTGCCTCTCACATGGCCCCCACTGGGGACCTGGCCCACAACCCAGGCATGTGCCCCGACTGGGAATCACGCCGGAACCTTTTGGTTCCCAGCCTGCGCTCAGTCCACTGAGCTACACCAGCTGGGCAATTTGTGCTTCTTAATCCCCCCACCTTTCTCACCCAGGACCCCACCCTGCGTCCTATCTGTCAACCACCAGTTTGTTCTCTGTATCGCTGAGTTTGTTTCTGTCTGTAAAGCCTAGGCAATGAGTTGATTTATTATTCAGCAACAAATAGCTAAACAAAGGTGGCACCAGAGTTTACACTCACACCCTCCCCTGCCATCAGCCTCTGCCCCTGTGGCCAGGAAAAGGCTGCTGTGACAGCAGTAAAGGCAGCAGACACCTGGCGGGGGAGGGGGGCGGGGCGCGGAGAGGCCTTGCTGTGCCCCAGGCCCCGCTTCTGCCTCCCCTGACCAATCCTGACTCCAGGGACACTCACCCAGGAAGCCCGCTGTCTGAAGGCAGTAGTTCTTATCTGCCGGGCAGGAGAAAGACTCGCAGTGCGAGCTGTTGGAGCAGGTGAAGCAGGTGGTGACCTTGGCCTTGGCGTGGGTCAGAGTTGTATGCGGACCTGCAGGGAGAGAGAGATGGGCTGGTGGAGGACAGCCTGTGTGTATATCTGGGTGTGTCTGAGTGTGTCTGTCCGCGTTTCCAGCAAGGCTTGGGGTGCTTGGACACACTATACGCCAGCGTACAGATGTGAACGATTGTGGAGGTTAGCGTGTTGCCGTGTGTCTGTGGAACGCGGTGCCTGCGTGTGTTTGTACCTTTCTCCCCCCCAGTCTACAGGCACGGATCTGACAGCCGAAGTGACCCTGCGTGGATATGGGGTGTGTCCGCAGGCACCATATGCGCCAAAAATTCTACGTCCCTCGTTCCGGTTGCCAGTAATCCTGTTTCGCACTTTTCCCTTTCCATATTGTTGAGCTTCCAAATCTACCTTTCTTTCATTAGGACAGTTAATGTCATTCACTGTTTCGTTTTGAAACGAAAACTCCTAGCAGCTGGTGATCTGAGGAAGTGAAGGTAAAAATGTTCCTTCTTTGCCTGCAGACTCATGAAGAAGCTCTTCTGCCTCACAGAACTGTCCTCGCCACGCGGTTCCTACCAAAGCGTCTCCTGTGTCCCTGGAGCGAAGAAGTGCTGCGCTGCCCAGGTTTGGAAATTTCCTTTATCGCCTCTGAAACATCTGTAATTCTGTTCCCATGTCTCACTCAGAAAGCTGCTGCCCTGGTAAGTACTATCTCAATTAGCATCTCTCTTTCTGAAAGATAAAAATTATTGCCAGTGTTCTTTTTTAAACCCAAAGGAGACTTTTGGCAGATCTGTCTTTTGCGCAAGCAAGAAAGGGAAGAAAGGAAAGAGTTCTCATTTAAACCCGGTTTACAGTCCGGCTGGTGTAGCTCAGTGGATTGAGCGCGGGCTGGGAACCAGAGGGTCCTGGTTCAATTCCCAGTCGGGGCACATGCCTGGGTTGCGGGCCAGGTCCCCGGTGAGGACCATGTGAGAGGCAACCATACATTGCTCTTTCTCTCTTCCTTCTCCTCTCTCTGAAAATAAATAAATAAAATCTTAAAAAAAAAAAGATTTAAACCCAGTTTAATCTCCAATGTCACTTACACAACAGGATGTTCACAGTTAGAAATGCACACTCCCCTGTAGGTGTGTTTTGGGTGCCAGGATATAAATGTGAATGTTTGTGGATGTGTGGACACGTACCAATGGTATTTTCTGCTTCTGGATGTGTCAGGTGGTGTGTGTGTGTGTGCACTTGAGTTATTACACTCCCTGCGACAGTTATAGTGGGGGGAGGGGACACCCTGGGAACATGCAGGATTGGGAAGGACAAGTGGGATCTGGGGCAGGCAGAGAGGGTAGGGTCTCAGAAAGTCAAGGTTCAAAGCACCTGGCGGGGTGGGAGGAGCTTCGTTGTTGCATTCAGGTGGGCTTGTCAGATGAAATCCAGATGCTTCCGGGCCCAGGGTGGTGTTCACTTGCAGGTTGCATACGTCTGGTGTAGCACAGCCCTTCAGGGTTTGTGGACCCGCTGCAGAAACAGGGGGGAAGCTTCAGGGGGGACTCAAAGCCTGAGTGTCCCACTTGGATGTCTATCTTTCTCTATCTCTCTCGATAGTTCTAGAGGACTCGTTTTCAAATATGCCTGGTCGTTTCTTATAGCCTCTGGTTGCCTGCTCAGTTTTGTGATTCGAACTCTATTCCTTCCAATCTGTCACCTACGGTTCTGTTCTGGAGCCGATAACTACAGCATTTGGGTTCCGCGTGGGTCTGCGCCTGTCGTTCCTCGCTCCTGCTGTCGCTCGTGGTGGCTTGCTTCCTCGTGCATTTCAGGAGCTCGCATTTGGTCGGTGTTGATCTGTGGAAGACCCGGTGGCTCATCTCTCTGGAGAGGGCTTTCCTTGCCTTATACCGAGAGCTAGGAGGTGCCACCAGCCTGGGGTCATTTCAGCCTCCTTCCAGGGGCCCTGACCTATGCGGGAGTCTGAGGGTCAGCGCCCCAACTACGCTGCCAACCTAAGAGCTCGGCACCCAAAGCAGGCTGTTACCGGCATTTCCTCTCAGGGCCACTGTGCCTGCCCATGTGTGCTCACTGCTCTTGTTCTGATTTCTGTTAATGCTTTTCTTTGGTTTGGAGACCCTTGGAAATGTCCCTAACTTCATGTAAGCTCCCAAAAGCAGGGAGAAGGATTTTTGTACAGCACCCAGTTCATCTGTAAGAAGCGGCATACCGAGGGAGGCGGGTAATGGGAGCGGTCTGCCTGGGGAGCAGGCTATAAGGAAGTGCATTGTCTGTAAAGTGTTCAAAAACAATAATAAAGCAGACTAAACATCGATCTGCTCATCATTATCACCATAGACCAGCATTTCTAAACAATGGCAGTGACAAAATCCTCATCCCAGCCCCACTCCCGCCACTCCTGCTCCCCCTCCCCACCCTCCCAGGCTGCCACTGTTTGCAGCAAGAAGACCCTTCAACGGATCTAGTCCACCGTGCTAGCAGGAGCAGAAGCCCAGGCCACGTCTCTATCGCTCGGTTGGCTTCATAGTTAGTGTATCCTCTGGCCACTGTGGTTCTATTCTAAGCCCTTTGTTCGAAAAGCCTCTGCTCTAACCATTTGCAAACACATAGCGGGGGGTTGAAAACACATCTGCAAATTCTTTGAAACGTCAAGAGGTGAGGGTCTACGCCTCCTCCTTTGAAACCAAATGGACCTTTGTAACTGTTTCAACCTGTAAAGCTTGGTAGGAGGGACATGCTGTGACTTCCAAGGCTAGGCTGTCAGAGACCACGCAGCTGGCCCTTTGTTTGCTGGAATACTTGCTCTCAAAGCCTTTGGCCACTGTGCAAAGGCTGTGGCAGCCACGATATAAGGAAGCCCAAGCTTGACCAATGTGGAGAGACCACACGGACAGGCCCTGAGTCCCTATGTGTAACAGAGATGCTCAGCTAGCCCCTGGTTGCCCTCAGCCCTGAAGTTCCAGCCCCAGCTGCCTTCCGATGGCAACCACGTGAGAGACCCAGAACTGTTCAGCTGAGCCCTTAATGAACCCCCAACCCACAGAAACCATAACTCCATCAAGAAGTTGTTCTTGTTTTAGGCCCCTGCCTTTGCAAGTGATTTGTTAAATAGTCATAAATAACTAGAACGCCCATGCAAATGAACCTCAACATGTATCTGTGCAGGCGGGAGGGAGGCTTGCCATGCGAATGACCTCCTGAAGGGAGTTCTTACCTCCATACCATGTCCCTTCGAGGGTGACGCACACGTTCTGGTACCCGGTGCAGTTCATGACTGAGAGAGAGTCGCACGGGGCCGGCTCCTTCCCAGAGCAGTAGTGACAGCTCACCCCATTGGGCTGGGCTTCTGGCCTTTGCTCTGGTGGAAGTGGGGACAGTCAGGGTGCGGTGGGGGCTGAGGAGCACCCCCTCTCAGCCCTCCTGCCCCCTCCAGCCCTCTGTTCTTGCTGCCTCCGCCCTCCACAATCCAGAACATTTTCCTCCAAAGTGGTGCCAGCCTGGTCTTGGTCGCCTCCTACTGGCCCCTGAAGACTTATTTCCAGGAGCAGCAAACAGAGCCATGGGTAGGGCTGGCCCCCACCCTCTTCACTGGTCCTAAATGAACCTTTGTGCTGGATCCTACAAACATTTCTTGAGCGCCTACTGTGTACCAGGCCCTTTTCTGACTGAATAGACAAAAGCCTTCCCTTAAAGATTTCAAATTCGAAAAGGGGTTAAAACATGGGTTTGTTATTTTAGGTTTTAAGATATTGTGGTATTCTGCCCTGGCTGGTGTAGCTCAGTGGATTGAGCGTGGGCCTATGAACCAAAAGGTCACCGGTTCAATTCCCAGTCAGGGCACATGCCTGGGTTGCAGGCCAGGTTCCCAGTAGGGGACATGCAGGAGGCAACCACACACTGATGTTTCTCTCTCTCTCTTTCTCCTTTCCTTCCCCTCTCTCTAAAAATAAATAGAAAAAAAATCTTAAAAAAAAAAGATATTGTGGTATGCTGCAAAAGAGTGGGATTGCGTCTTCCGGCTTCTCCGACATCTGATTAATTTTCAGAGCTTTCTTGGAGATCTGAAACACTTCAGAGGAAGCTGTTCGAGCATATTTTTCCTGAGTCAGAACTAAGCCACGAAGCATTTTAATGTGTGTTTATACAGAAATATTGGCAAATACAGAAAAACAGACTAAAAAAACCCCATAACTATGAACTGTGCTGGTTACTACGTGGCCAGTGCCCACACATGGCGAGGGAGCGCTTGAAACGTGGCTGGTGCCTCTCACGATGTGCCGTGGGCGTGAGGTACACCCTCATTTTAGAGGCTTAGTGTGAAGAAAGAATGTAAAGTCTCTCATTCGAAAGATTATATCGATTATATACATGTGGAAATGATATTTTAGGTACGTTACATTAAATATAGTATTAAACTTAATTTCACCTCTTTCTTTGTAACTTTTTAAAGCAGCTACTTGAAAAGCTTTCATCACCCATAGAGCTGACATTGTACTTCTATTGCATGGCACGGCTAGTGCTCCTCTACCGAGAGAAAATTACTGGATTTCGAGGGAGCTCCTTTGATCCTGCTTTGCTCATAGGAGTTTTGGTCAATGCAGTTTTAATCGTAACTGACATTTTATATTCTAAATAGCATGCCTGCCTCTCAGGCTGGACTCAGTTGGGTTTGTTGTTGGTTATTTCTGGGTTGAAATGCACAGTGTAGGAGGAAGGGCGCCCCAATAGTTTGAAAGGACGGCTAGTAGCCCCCCAAGTATGGCACTGTCTCAGGTCTCCCGTTGCAATCTCAGCCAAACGCAAATTCTTTCTCTGGAGAAATTACCAAGCCAGAAAAAGTCATCTTTATCGCCACTCAGGGCCGGGTCTACAGTGAGGCCAGCGAGGAGCTGCTCAGAGCCAAGGTCGTGCCAGCGCGCAGGCAGCCCGTGAGGGTGAGCGCCCCCTTCAGTTGTGCACCCCGGGCGCCTCGCTGGCCTCGCCCTACCTGGGCTGTGACCACTGGTAATATCGCTTGTCTGCCTAACTTTCCTTCAGGGGAGCCCCTCTCCTCAGGAGAAGAAAGAATCAGGGGCTCCTCTCCAGTGCCCCAGTGACTCAGTCACTGAGGAAGCGCCTACTACATGCCAGCTTTGTGGTTGATGCACCCCTTGCAAAACTGACATCACACCCATTTTCCAGATGAGAAAACTGAGGTTTTCCTCACTCCACCTAACCGGGCAGAGCTTAAAACCAAGGCCAGGTTCCCGTGACGCCCCACCTGGCTGTGGGACACACCTGGCTGCGGAACCCGGCTGCAGTTGTTGTCACAGCAGGTGATGCCAACCCAGAGACTGAAGTGGGGGGCATAGGTCAGGGCGTAGACACTTTCTCGGCATTTCTCAGGGGCCACGCACGACCCGTTCTTGACGAGAATCCCATTTTCTGGGGATAGAGGTTGAGAACGGGAGATGAGAGGCCCCCGAGCCCTCCCAGGCCTCTGCCCCCTCTGCAGCAATCCCCAGAGGTCGAGCAGGGACCACCCTGCCCTCCACCCCGGTGGCATGGAGCTGAGCTATGAGGCAAAGTCTGGCCCCTCCAGCCCCAGGGTTGGCTCATCCATGCCTCTCTCCCCTCCGACCCCTGCCCACCCACTTCATCCAGCCTCTCTGCCCAACCCCGTCCGGTCCACACCCAGCTGCATCTGGCTGAACAAGCAGGAGTCCTGGGCGGAAGGACAAGTGACCTCTCTACATGTCCCCAGCAGGGAGCAGGATAGACACGTCTTGGAGGTCCCTGTAGGGAGAGAGGAGTCATGAAGTCATGAAACCCTGAGCTTTGAGAAGGAGAGAGAGGAAGAAGGACACACACACACACACACACATGGAGGATTCCAGAACAGGCCCCATGGCTGGTGCGGGGTCGGGGGCAGCAGGGGCTGTTGGGAGAGGATCAAGGAGCATTTTCCTGGAGGTGTGCGAAAGGCTCCCGGGTGGGTGGAGCGGTGTGGGCAAAGGTTTGGAGGTGGGAATGAGCGTCGCCAAGCTGAGGCTGCGAGCCGTCTCCCCACCCGCCCCCCTCGACCCGCCAGTTCTCACCGAGGAGCTCTTTCCCCAAACAACTGCTCCCACGAGAGCCCAGAAGGGAACAGGCTTGAGTGGGATTCCCCTTCTTAGGCTGGGCCGAGGGCGGGAACCCCTCCGTCCAGTCAGCCTTCTTCTTGACCTCCAGAGAGCCCCGAGGCTCTGCTCCCGGAAGCACAGCCCAACGGCGGCTGCTCTTCCTCTTAGACAAGAAGAAACTGAAGCCGGATGGACAGAGCGGCCACCCATGCTCACACAGTGAGGTCCCGGCCGGGTTCCAGGCTGTTTAATTCCCAGCCTGGGCCAACGGTGGCAGATTTAGAACCAAAAGGGCCGAAAGGCAGGTGAGGGAAAGGAATAATAAAAATTACCCTTGACTATCAATAATAACTCCCTTGCAGACAGGCCTCCTATGGCCCGATACTGTTCTAGGTCCTTAAAAAGTTCCTCAAACATATCGATTCAGTGAACAACCCTCTGAGGCAGGGTCATTATCACCCTCACATCATAGAAGGGAAATGGGAGCACAGAGAGGTTAAGTGGCTTGCCTGAGGTCACACAACTAAGAAGTGTCAGAGTCAGGATTTGAACCCAGGCAGCCTGGCTCCAGAACCATGCTCTAGAACACTCCCTTCAGCTGACTCTGGGAGACAGAAAGCGGAGGTGGAAGGAGCTGGAGCTCAGTCTCAAGAGCCCAACTGGCACCACCCATGGGATGGTGGGCTGGCGATCACTCCGAGGGACCCAGGACAATGCGCCTACCTGCTGAGGCGGCCAGTGCTCCCAGGAGCACCAGAGTAGGGAGGAGCTGGAGCATGATCCAGGCTGGAGAGGAGGAAGCAGGATATGGGCATCCTGGCCTTTTATTCAAGGTCCTTGGCTTGGGTGGCAGCCCGTGAGGAGGGAGGAGGGAGAGCAAATAGGCTGGGGAGTTATCAGCCCCACCCACACCCTGGCCTCCTGGGACATCTGGCAAGGGAGGGGGCTTAGGGAGCACGGAGATGGGGAAACTGAGTCCTACGAGGCATGGGGGTGAAGTCCCGGGCTACTCGGTGAAGCCGAAGAAGGAGGGCAAACAGTGGCTGTCATTATGATTACTATGATTACCAGGGTGCCTGGTCATTCCAGAGCGATGGTAACTCGCCGACTCCTGACAACAGTCTTAAATGCCGTTATCATGAACCCCAGCAGGGACGTGGGAAATATTTGCCTGTCAGTCAGTATCGGCCAGGCCATGCAGCAGTGACAGCTCGGCCGGACTGCTCGAGAAGCAGCCTGGTAGCCTCCACTCACCGGGAGGTTCTCTTTCAGTTGCCGGACTGTGGGGTGTCTGGGAGAACCCAGACATGCTGTGGGGGGCCCTCACAGTCTTGGGTAGCCAGTTTTCACCAACCAAAACCGGAAGTAGCTCGCCAGTGTAACACAGGGTACAGTGGAAATCAGCCCCGAATTTCCCCATTTTACAGAGAAGGGAACTAAGCCTTGTTGTCCATATTCTGGCTGTGTCACGAAGTGAGGATGGTGACCCAGCCAGAATCTGAACCCAAGCCTCTTTTTTTTTTTTTTTAATTTTTTTTTTTTTTTTAATTTTTAGAGAGAGAGGAAGGGAGGGAGAAAGAGAGGGAGAGAAACAGCAATGTATGGTTGCCACTCACATGGCCCTCACGGGGACCTGACCTGCAACCCAGGCATGTGCCCTGACTGGGAATCGAACCGGGACCGCTTGGTTCCCAGCCCGCACTCAATCCACTGAGCTACACCAGCCAGGAGAACCCAAGCCTCTTTGACGCGACTGCTAGCCTTCCCCAAGGGGCGGGGGCGGACAGCCCCCTCTTCCCTCAGAGGCCTGCATGGCTCTCCTGCCCCTCCCTGCCTCGGGCTGGGCAGCCTGGGCTCTTGCAAATGCTCGGGGGAGTAAGATCAATCGCCACGAGGGGCTCTCCAGCCCCAATGCTTGGTCTCTGTCAGGGTCACCTCTTCACGACCTTTGAGTGCCCCCCCACACACCTGCCTCTCCGTTGAGGTATAGCTCTGGAGTCTCGTTGTATTCATCCACTAAATGGGACCGCAGGTCCTCAGTCGGTACAGACGAATGGCGGCTGCTCTTCGTACTAGTGATGCTCAGGGGAGCGCCTCAGAGTCAGGTGGCCGGGGTTCAAGCTCCAGTGCTGCCACTTCGAGCTGGATGGCCTTGGGCAGACATTTCAGCCCCCTGAGCCTCAGTTCCTGGGCAGTTAGGAGGACCTACATCTGAGGGCTGTGAGGACTGAGAGTCGATGTACGCAGAGCGCTGAGGACAGTGGGTGCTCTGCACCAGCCTCCTAATCCAGCAGCGGGCCCTTCACGCTGGGGCGGGCCTCTCCCCTGGGCTCCGAGTAGGAATCCCCAGCCAGAGAAAGGACCAGTCCAAGGTGACTCTACAGGCTTGTCATGCTTCCCACACACCAGGGCGGGGACTGCACTCAGCGTGTGCGGTCGAGGAGCTTGCTCTGGAAGGTGCCAACCCCGGAGGGGAGAGATAGGAGCCCGAGGGTGCCTTTTCCTGGTGGGGTGCCGCGGCAGGGAGAAGTCTGGGGAGAAAGGTCACCTCCTTCCGGGCAAACCCCAAGCCTTTTGGTCCAGAATTGGTGGGAAGAAGTAGGAGCAGGACCCCCAATCCGGAGTCTGGGGTTGGGCAGGTGGGAGCGGCTCCTCGTGCTCCGTGACTAAAAGAATCCAGTCTCCTGAAAGTTCGCTGATAACCCGGGCTGGGTAAACACCCCACAATCTGGACAAACATGAGGCCTGCGGCAGAAAGAGCGTGAAGGACAGGGAAGCAGACGAGGGGCGTTTTCCGGCCCTGGATTTGGAACCTGGAGGTGTGGGGACATCGGGGAGGCGTTGTTTAATGCGTGTACAAGCAAATGTGGACATTCGCACCCCGTTTTATCCACAAGCCGCAGGGTCCGCGACACAGTGCTGTGCCCACGGGTTTTACCACTTGACAGTAATGTGACCTGAATTACATAGTTTCCTCTTGCTTTTTTCCGTTGGACTTAGGTATTTTCCCATTACTTGGTGTTACAAACTATGTCACGGTGAAGAACTCTGTGCCCAGGCCCTAGCCGGCATGGTTCACTGGGTTCAGCACCGTCCCTCAAAGCCAAAGGTTGCTGGTTCAGTCCCTGGTCGGGGCACATGCCTGGACTGCGGGCCTGGCCCCTGGATGGGGTGCGTGCGAGGCAACCAGTCAACGTTTCTCTCACACCTGGATGTTCCTCTTCCTCTCTTTCTCCCTACCGCCCCCTCTCTCTAAGAATAAAATAGAATATTCTTTGAAAAAAGAAGAGGAGAAAAAAAGCAGTTTGTGCCCGTACCATTTCCTGCATACACCACATTCCCCGGAGGGGTAAGTGGTTTTGCTATGTCAGAAGGTTTGTGGTTTTGAGAGCAATTGCAAAATGACCCTCCATGGGGTGAC
>PVJI01009131.1:0-67053 GCA_004026765.1 Micronycteris hirsuta
CTGTGCTCTGTGTCTAAGAGTCTGTCTCTTTTGTAAGTTAGTCTATTGCGTTCATTAGATCCCACATATAAGTGAGATCAGAACGCTACGTGTCTTTCTCCAGCTGAATGGACGGAACTGGAGAGGATTCACATTTCTTTTCTGAAACCCTGGAAGTTCAAATATTCATGAATTAATTTCTACTTGGTCGTCCTCTGAACGATTTCCTAGGACTCAACAGGTGTAAACATTGCCACAGAGGAGGCCCAAGACACGGCCCGGCAACAAGCTGGCCTTGATCTCCTTCTGAGCTTTTGTGCTTAAAGTACAAATTAGGCCAGGTTGCAATGCAGAATCAATGAGCCATTGTGAGCCACCTACACACACTGTTGGTTCTGACATTTCCTTGTCTTTTTGCTGGGCCAGAGGGTACAATTGGAAATTACTGCTTCAGTGCTTGAAAGAGTTAATGTAGCTTCCAGAAATGCTTATTACACTCCCCAGAAGGAGTGTACACATCAAGAGAATCTGGCTGAGTTTATTGGTAAAATGCACATCTGCTGCAGGACAGGGCCTGGACAGCTGCTGATTGAGGGGGACTTCAGCGACTCTGCTCCTTAGGTGTGCGTTTGCTGATTACAGAGTGATTACGGATTATATTCAAAGCCCAATGCGCCTTTTCTCACCTGTCACACAGGTAATTATGAACGCAATCAGCATTGTATTATACACACAAATCTCCCCCATTGTCTTTCGCGGCCTTTCCAACTAACTTCAGAAATCACTAATCATCTCTACTTCAGGCCGTCAAGTGAGGGGGGCTGGAATTTGTCCCTCCGTGTAGTTAAAGTCTTAAATATGTGACAGTGTCAGAAACTGGAAAACATCAGCTGTTTGTAATGGACATGAGATAGCCAACATCATTCAGGTTCTTTGGTCGTGATTTGTCCGAACCCTTTCCATTTGAGAAATTCCCACATTCATTTCCTTTTGGTCACAGGCAGCAAACACCAGGCCCATGGGCCGAATCCGACCCTCCACCTTGTTTTATCCGGCCTGGTACCTTGTTTCTACCCGGCAGCAGCTCCGAGCTCCTTGCCGCTAGTTATGGAGTAGTTATATGTAGACAGTCCTAAAGTTATATTCGGCCCTTTGAAGGCAACCGTGAGGCTGATGTGGCCCCCCGGTGAAAATGAGTCTGACACCCCTGCTTAAGGTTGACAATGCAATGTGATTTTGGGCGAGGTACTCTTTAGGCTTACCTTCGCCTGCACTATTTCATGAATCCTCTTTGCCAAGAAATAGGGACGAAGGAGTCCATTTCAAAACTGCTACTGCCATTAGGTATCAGTAAGTGTTTCTGAAAATCAAGAGAAAACTGGATTTTCAAATATGTTCCTAAATGAACATTTAATTCATTACAATTTTGCAGAGTAAAACCGTATTTTATCACCTATTATATAAAGAGGAATCCAACCTGATTTGTTTGTCCATTTCATACTGGGGTCCTGATTGATACTGAAAAATCGTGTCGTCAAGACATAAAGAGGTACAGTGAGTAGATTTTAACCACTTTGTATTTCTAAATAGTAAATGAGATGTTTTATAGTTCCACAATGTTTTCTAGTGGGGGGAAGATTTTAGCAAAGACTAATGCATTTTTAAAATGACAGAAACATTTCCTTTTCCTTTCATGTCAGAATTTTGCCATGAAGACAAAATTATGCTTCAGTAGTTTCAATGGTTCACTGCTTTCATTGCTGATCATTTAAGAAAATGCCTGAAAGTCAAAACTTTCGGCCCAAACGGGGGCATAGGTAGATACACCTTGCTTCCTTGCACAACCAAAAGAAGGACATTAACCAACTTGCATCCAGGTACAGCCAAGGGCCTCAAAAATCTCCAGCAGATTGTCAGAGCTGTCATCCTGGAAGGCCCATAATTTCTAAAATATTTCAAAGCTCGTGTGTAGGAATGAACATTTTTCCAAATGGTTATACCGATATTCTCGTACTCCTTCATCAGTGTATTAAACGATCTTTCCCTTGCAAGCTTTCATGAGCCACTGGTCCATAGTGATGAATCTCAAACCTGCAGGTAGACACGGAAATTAGCATTCACAGAAAGATAATCCCTCAGCTGCTATAATTTATAAGCAAATGTTCCTGCATCAAATGAAACTTCCCAGGAATAGCAAGTTGTCAATTTCTCAGTCACATGACGTATAATCCCCCCAAAAGTTCAATCATATACAAATCCTAATATAAAATTTTAATTTGTCTTTAAATTGTTTCAGCTTCATTGACAAACATACAATCATGGGCATAAACTTCTTGAGGTTTAAAATAGCATCAATGTCTTAGGTATAATCTTGCATTTATAAATGATTGATAACGTTAATGAGAAAAATTCCACTTATTTAAAATCTTGAAGGCCTGAAATACTCAGTAAACTATTTGTTCAACTTGTTAATCTAGTATAAGTATGTTGTTGAAATTTGTAAGGATAATGCCTCCTTGCCTGGCAATGGATTGTAGAGAAATTCATTTAAAGTTCATTGAATATGGGAAGGATGAAATTTATTCAAATCCTGCACTTATTAAATCAGGATTTGGCTTTTTAAAATATTTATTTTTTTCCAACTAATGAAAGGGACTTGAAAGGAATTAGCAAAATCTCTGTAGAATTGTAACAGAGTCATTCCCATGACTGTGTTTTCACTATGAAACTTTCTATGAAAGTTTTCACTAACAGGAGCTGAAGGCTGAATTGAGACGAATATATTTGTTATTGTTCAGAGGATTTGTTTTCATTTTCACTTGTTTTCCAGAAAGAAATTTCATTTTAAATAGTTTATAATCTTGCCAACACTTCCCTTTTCGGATAAGTAATGAGATCATATATCTGCATGTTCAATGGACGTATATAGTAACAAAAAGCTTACAAATGGAAACCTGGGTTTCTGAATACATAACTACTGATAAACGGAAAGGAAGGGAGAACTTTGCCATGTCTCTATTGGTAAGGAAGCATAGACTTTTAAAGCATAAATATATAGTAGTTTTAAAGACATGAGATTTAAGCATCTGAATGTGTATTTTACCCGCCTTACACATTTAGATTTTACAGTGTTTCTGTTGTATTCGTTGTTGTTCTCTGCACGTAGGTTATCTACCTTCTACCACTCTTATTTGCAACTACTCTAAGGTTTCAATTTGTTTTAAATCCTCAACGGAGGACATGCCGTCGATTTCAGAAAGAGGGGAGTGGAGGGAGAAAGAGGGAGAGAAACATCGACTGGTCTCGCACGGCCTGCAACCCAGGCACGCGCCCTGACCAGGAATTGAACACGCAACCAAGTGCGCCACTCCAGCCAGGGTTGAGGTTTCAAATCTTAAACTTTAGATGTGTTGCTTAGCAATCTATGGTCAATACCAAACTGTTGGATTCTCATTGTTAAGAGAAATGTCTTTTGACTTAGTTAAGTACAATGTTTTCTGATTAATGTACGTACAATGAAATTAAAAGTTACAGGATTGAGTAGGAAAATAAGTTACTGGGGGGATCTTTTATTTGCATCAAATAATGTGCATAATATATAACGAGCCCTGCACGGTCATGTGTTCTGGGGTCTCTGATACCCATCATTTTATCACTGAGCCATGGACAGGATTCCTAGGGGGAATGAGATGTGCAAATTACCGAGAAAGATAAGCTTTAAATTACATTTTGATAAAACATCATGCTTTTTCTAAAATGACAATATTGACTTTTCTACGTTCTAATGAATGAATTAGGCACAGATACTTACTGCTGTACGTGCTTGATGCCACGCAGCTCCGGGAAATACAAGGATAAATTATACCCGCGCCCTACCGGAGGAAGCACGTAGTCAAACGAGAGAAGATAGGAAATGCAGATAGTTATAATTCGAGGAATAGAATGATTGACCACAGAAAGGATAGAGAGCCGAAGCCATAGAGACCAGATGAAGGAGAGAGGAGAGCTATTCGGGCAAGGGAAGGATTCTCGGTGCAAGTGGCACTTGAGCAAATTGTTGGAAGATCAAGGTTACACATATGCATCATCAAGCGAAGGATGTTTAAGGACGTAATAATGGGACTATTAATGGTACAAACAGGAAATGTCTTGTGTGCTGAGACACATTGAATGGTTCACTATTTGTTTTGGTTGAATATATGAAATAGGCTTCTTGGAGGAACGTTTGGAATGTGAACTTTGGCTCGTGGACATCTTTCACGGGGGGTGGACAGCCGGAACTATAGTTCGGGAAGTTTGGGCAGCATGTGGGGTTCATGCTGCCGAGGCCAGGCGACAGTGAGGCATGGTTTTCTCCCCCTTCCATTTCTCACTGGTGGTTCCGTTTTTTCCTCTGTACCCCTGAATGGACACTGTGCTAGTTTCCTCTGGGGGTTTGTGTGGTGTGTAGGCTTCATTTTCATTACGACTTTGAAACTGATGACAGAGAAAATAGAGACAGCAAACACGGAATTATAGAGTTTCATCCTCTAAAGAATTAAACCCCTTGAGAAATTTAAACTTTGGAAAACACCATCAGTTCCTTAGAAAATGTTGACCAAAGGTACTATCCTGCTTGTTTGTTTTATCTTCTTACTAGTATTGTAGTAGATTCTCTTTGATTTTTGCTCCACACATTCCGTGCAGATATGACCATTAGAAAGACAATGCCAATATTTTATTAAACTACTTTACTTTAAATATCAGCACATTTATAGAAGATATGTTTTATAGTCAATTTTAGCAAAACATCCATTATTATTAGAAATAGGAAAAAAAAGCTTTCTTCAAATAAATCTTGATTCCACGTTCCTCCCCAGTACAGTGGCCTCCGCCACACTTCCCCATGGGATTAAGTGGTATTACCCTCACATTTGAAACTTACACAGCATTCCTACTGAATTCGCAAAATGAAATAAATCAAAACGATAACAAAAGGGAAACCATAAGTCTTCATCTATTCACACACATGGACAGATGCAATCAATAAAATCCAAGGCAGATAAAAAGGGAGAGAACAATGATTTATTTTCTCTTTATGGTGCATTTAACATATATCCGTAATGATATCTTACGTTTTGATGGTTATTTAAAACATCATCTCCTTTGCATAATATACCCTCTATTATAATATGAATTATAAGGCTATAGAAAATACACAAAAGCAATTTGGAAATAACAATACAGTACAATATATATTTGGAAATAATTTCCTTTGTGTTTCAGTTTTCTCGTGGTTTCTGATATTCCTTGAAATGTAAACATTTTGGGTCTCTGTCCAGTTCAAGTGTGGAACCTGGAAAAGCTGGGGCCCATTCTCTTGCCCTGTCCACGTGGACGGGGCCGCCCCTGGGCTCTGGGTTCATCCGGTCGCCAGCTCTTTGTGATACTCAGGGCCTTTCAGATGATGGTGTTCTTTATGCACCTTGGATTTCTCTCTTTGCTAAGCTACATTTTCACTTGGTCTGGGATAAAGTGTTATTGTGCTGAATATTAAAAGCTGATACGTTGCATAGCGTAACCTAAATAGGATGTATTTATGGCTTCAACGTCCAGGGAACAGTTAGAAGGGTGACCCGCATTTTCTTTGTGGTGGTGGTGGTTTCTTTGTCAGAGTAAACAGTTCCTCCCTATCTTCTCCATTTTCAGACAGAAATTTGAAATCCATTGTGGTAAGAAGAAGACAGGGACAGATTTTTGGAAGTCTAATTTAGGACATTCACACAATGTATTTTCAAATAGCTAGGAAAGGTTTTAACAGCCCTGAAAAAAGCAAGCATTATCCAGCTCAGTGAATTGTCACAATCAAAGTAGCTATATTCACGGGAGCCACTTGAGGCTACATAGTCCTTTTATGGATGGAACTGAAGTGTGAGATGCATTCAAATGTACTAGAGGCGCGAGAGTATTTGCTGACTACCTTTTTCAGGCCGGCTACAGTAATGTCATTCACATCAATCGCAGATGTAGATTCTTCTCTATTTACAGACTCTGCTTGCGAATGTCTCGCAACGCGGGATTTCCATGCTTCCAAAGCAATGAGTGATAGTTTGACGTACTGGGGTTTGCAGGAGTCATAGAACTATTGAACAGCACATCATTTCAAACTACAAATAAATATTGCTTGAGAAGTGGTGCGAAACTTTTATAATTAATTACAATTTCCGTAATTAAATTCCAGGCACTTTACACTCGCAAGCCAGATCGCTCATTACCAAAGCGTCCACCTTTGCTCTGCAGGTATGCGCCTGAAGAAGCTAAATGTGGCAAAAGGCCTGAATTTTTCAGTTAAAAATAGCACTTTCTTTGTTAAAAGTACTACGTGTCAAGTATCTATGGGGAAATTCATTCATTTTTATGGCATTGGCCGTTATAATTTCACACTGAATGCCATTTGAAAAGATCGCTGAGATGAACGGCTGTTCACATCATTTGAATTTCTGTCATAGTGATATTCAATGGAGCCTTCGAGGTTCTCAAACGGCACTCGTGGATGGAAAAAAACAAGATTCGTAGAGAAGTATGCATTCTTTATTGAAATAAATATATCAGTATTTTATATTTACTGAGTGATTGTTCCCATGACCAGTGACTGTGTTATTTTCCATATTTTACTCTATAGAATTAATAAGTTTATAACAACTGGAAAATACTTTATTCATCACATTAAGTTTATCCTCACACCAATCATTGTTGGTGTGCTTTAATTTCCAAATTAAAAAGATTTGGTGTGAAAGGAGAGAGGCGGTGCCTTCCCACATAGCTGCTCAGTGGCCCAGGAGAGTCTCGAGCTGCGGGTCTCACGTTGAAGGCCAGGTCTGAGCCTTGACGAGCCTTACACCTGACCCGGAAACATGCTTTGATTCACTTTCTATGTCTGAGTTGCATGTAACACTTTAAGTGTTATAGCTATAAGAGATGAAATTATCTTTACTTCTTAGGAAAGCCAGAATCATACTTCAAAAAAATATTGCATACAAGATATTGATATAAATTGAAGTTCTGTTTTTTTCTTATATTATCACTCTATTGATGTAAATATGTAGGTGGTAGAATGATTTCCCAGCATGATACTCATAGTCAGCTAGAATTATGTTCTTATACTTGGTTCATTTATTTAGTATTCACTCTAGAAAATCTTATAAGTACAGCACACTTTTTAAGAGTGTGAACTCTGGAGCTAGTCTGTCTGGGTTGGACGCTCTGTGGCTTTGTCACTTGGGACAACTCAAGTAATTGTTCTGTGCCTCACTTAAATGATCTTTTTAAGTGGAGCTAAAATAACAGAATCACCATAGAGTTACCCCAAGTACCTGGAAAGGAGATTATAAACTTCTGGTGTCAAGTTTACACCATACTGTATTTCACCATGTATAATGCGCACCCACGATTCTATGTGCATTATACACAAGATTATTATGCCCATTATTATACCCATGGTATGTAATCATTATACCCATGTATAATGTGCATCTTTACTTTTTCCCTCCAAGATTTGGGCAATGCCCTGGCTGGTGTGGCTCAGTGAATTGAGTGTGGGCCTGAGAACCAAAGTGTTGTCGGTTCAATTCCCAGTCAGGGCACAGGCCTGGGTTGCCCGCCAGGTGCCCGGTAGGTGGTGAGCGAGAGGCAAACACACATGGATGTTTCTCTCCCTCTCTTTTTCCCTCCCTTCTACTCCCTCTAGAAATAAGTAAATAAAATATTTTAAAAGATTTGCACAGAAAAGTGCACATTATACACAGCAAAATATGACATGTATATTTACGTTCTCAGTACCTAGGAGAGTGCCTACCAGTTATATTAAGCATATATATAAGAAATACTTTGAATGAAAGTAAATCTTCCTTTACGTGTTGGAAACTGTGCCACTGTTACACCAGATCCTCTGGTTCGCATGGTTGCAATGAGAGGAATATCTGTTGAAAGAATGCCGTAACCTGGTGTCCCGTTTTGTTTGTTTGTATCTACCCTGTTAGATAATATTCTTTTTTGTACAACATGGGTTCAAGAGCTTATTACAAATTCCTATAGCATGAAAATTAGCATTTCACAAAGCTTTTTTGAATTTTAAACATTTTTTTCAATCACAGTTGACATAATTATATTAGTTTCGGGCGTACAATATAACAAATAGACATGTACATATCTCTGTCGAGTCTAGCACCCATGTGCCACCATGCATATGGGCCACCACAGTAGTATTGACTGCACTCCCTGGGCTGTGCTCCATCCCCGTGACTGTTTCTGTAACTGGCAATTTGAACCCCCTAGCCCCGCCCCCTTTTCACCACTTCCACAATTCAGTAGAGCCACAGCATGGGTTAACTGATGGATGAAGTGGGGGTTAAATGGTTGAATGGAAGGATCTACAACCAGATAAATAATATAGAATACAGTTTGAAACCTCTAACACCCATTAAATTCCAAACTTGGAATCAGTAAGATACTTTTTCCATTTCTCCCCCTTTCCTTTATCAGATTACAACAAATCTCTTTCCTAATCTGCCTCCCTTCTCTACATCCCCAATGTTGGTGGACCATTGTTATTGCTCCTATTCACTACTAAAAAATAGTTAAAACTGTTGTTAAACCTTTAATATTAAAGGACTTGGTGCTTCAAAAGAGCATGGGCCCAGGTTCTTGTTACAGTCAAACCTCAGTTCTTAAACGCCTTGATTCACGGAACAAAATGTCTAACAGAACTTGTCTCGATTCTCTACTCGACGAGCCCTCTCATGCTGACACCTGCGTGACCAGTCACGCGTGTCTCAGACAACAAAGGAGATTTGGTTTTTGAACAAATCGCTTCTCAAACAGTCTCATGGAATGAATTAAGTTTGAGAAACGAGGTTCCACTGTATTTCCCAGCTTTCCTTTCCTCATTTGGAGAATGGGAATAATAGTGCCAACCTCAACTAAGTATTCTAAAAATTCCAATCCAATGAGATAAATCATCTAAGGACTTTCACGTCATCATTCAGACTTCATCAGTCTGAAGGTCTGTCATTGTTCTTCCTCAGCATGTTTTGTGACGTAGCCTCTGAAACTCAAAATAACGCCTTTTAAAGGAAACCAGTTGCTCAAGAGAAATTATCAAAGTGCACAAAGTATACTTCAGAGAAATGGAGTTTGCCTTTCAATGCATATAAAATATCCACTGGGTGGTTATCAAGAGCACTTACCCGGGGTCCCGGAAGACTTGAATTTCCTGTTCCACAAAATGTAAAGTGGACTTCTGAAAGTAATCGTCATTTTACCTTTTCCTAGAGGAAAGTGGCGGTGAGCAACAAATGGTCCTACAGGGAAGCGCTGTAATGAGATGTCCTGTAAATGTGCCTGGCTCCTTGGCTCTGCTTTGATTTGTCACTGCCACTTGGCATGTGTTAGTTGACACACAGCAGGGCCATTCCATGCCTGTGTTTCACTTCTAAAAAGACCGAGTTCAGAACCATCCATTAGCACCCAATTTAGGATTTATTTTTAAACAGAAAATCAATAGTGAAATCAAGCCAGACAATGCGGAAAGCTGCCTGTCGCTGAGGGAAGAGACTGTGGGCCATTTGAAATGTTCACCAGCGTTGTGATGTTATTTCCGCTGAATATGCTTCCATGGCTTGTGCTTTGAACTTAACAGAAAAACCATGTTAGCAATTGTTTTAAATTTATATTAATGAATTTAGATGATTGAATTCTTGGAATTTTTATTCCTATTTCAAAAGTTAAACTGCTTGAAGTTCCTTGATTTTTGCCTGTAAGAAAATAACACATACAGAGGAATAGAATAGTCTTCATGTTTGGAAAAGTATTTGGTATTTTTATGTTTAGAAGGAGAACAGGATGCATTTATATTGTTATACTGCCTTTGTGACCTTATACTTCATTCTGGCAAAGATATGTATTCATACTCAGTCATTTCATAATACATGTGTGTTTATGCTAATGAAATGTGACTACAATTCAGGTTGCATAGAAAAGTACAACTTAGAAAATATTAATCTTTATTTTAATGCTGCATTTATTAATTGTTCCTATATATTTACAGTAGAAATCTAACATATACTTCTTGACAATAACCAGTGTGTGGCACAAAACTTAAGGATAGTTATGATACGGCCTTATGTTTAGATGGAACTTCACCAAATATCATATTATTTGATCTTCAAACCCCTCGTGAATTAGCTAACACAGAGATTATTAATCTCCATTTAAAAATGAGAAAACCATACTTTAAGAAGGTATTTTACTTTTCTAGCATACTAATTTAAGTCCAGTGATATTTTTAGAACACCACATTGCTTCTGAGTATTCAGAATCTCATTTTCACCTAATTGAAAATTAGGGTAAGGAATAATTATAAAAGTAGAATGATTTTAGGCCTATGTATCTTTGTAATATGTGTGTAGATATAAAAGCTCAGTAGTGAAGTCAAATGAATTCTAAACCATAGAAATTCCGTCAACGAAGTCTTCTATGTCGATTTCTCGTCTCTTTTCAATATATAAAAATTATGTAAATTTCACATTTTGGGATATATTTGTATCATATCTGCATGGAAGAAAGCATAGCATATTGATTTCTATAATGGGGAAGAAAATCAAACTTTGGATCATAGAATTGCAAGCCTATCATTTAGACCTCTTCAACTTGGTAATTTTATAACTCTCTAAGCCTAAACAGAGCTACTACTTAACACTCCGCTCACCTATTTTACAGATATACAAGGTCGATTTACTCATCATTTGAAAGGCATTATGCAGAGTCTAGCTGCAGTGAGATGCATCTGCTCCGCTTGCATATGCAATGTGATACACACAACCAACTGAGTATCCAGGAATTTTCCTTGATCCAACTAGGCTTTTCTGCTACATGCCTACGTGCAGATTGTGGAAAGCACTAGAATTACCTCACTGAGAACAAGTTTGACTCGAAAACCCTGGATTAGCTCATTACTTGGCATTTGAGACAGTTTCATCCATACCCTAATTAACTCTCAATTTAAAAAGACTGAAAAATGATTTAATTCAAAATTATGGCTTTATTTTATTCTATGTGTCGTAAGAGAAAAGGAATTCTATATGGAGCGCTATAGTTTCTGTAAGTTTCAACTGCCCATGTAATTTTATGGCCATTTAAAGTTATAAACCTTTTCAAGGGCCCATTACCATACATTCTATTTTTGTGTCCTTTTTCAAATCTAACTTAATTTCAGTGTAATTTACATATCATAATATAGCAATTTTTACGTAGAATTCAGTGTGCTCTGACAGCTGTCCACATTCATGTAAACATCACCACAATCAACTTATAGAATATTTCCCCTCACATCACATCATCTTCCTCGGGCCCCGCCAGCCGCTCTTCCCTTTCCCTGTCCTGGGCAACCGCGGGCCCTGCCTCCTGGCGCCGCAGGGCACTTCTGTCTGTGCCGGGATCTCCTGTGAATGGGACCATGCAGTGACTGTGCATTCGTGAGCGCGTGGTGTTAAGTGACTTGTTAGTCCTAAATCCAGCTCCGTGGTACTGTTTATAAAGGGAGATTACTCTTGAGGTTTTGTAACAATGGAAAGTCCTATAGCGGAAGACGTTTGACACTTTAAATTTCATTTTCCATTAGTGTGCGGGATTGGAGAACCGCTCTCCCATTACAAAGACTGAGAATTTCGTGTCAGGCACAGGTCCAGCACTGTGTCGGAGGCTCTGTAGAACTGAAGTATCTGCTGTGAGTGGCTCAGTAGCACTTCCAGGTACAGAATGTAAAAGTTATGTTGTGGCTCCTCTGTCTGTTATACCTAAGTCCTAAAATTGAAAAATTATGAGCATATTATATAGTCAAAGAAAAATATTGCTATGTTGTGCAATATCAAAAACTATACCGCACATTAATTTAAGTTTTTACATAAGCACAGCTATTATTAAAGGCAGATGCTGTAATGGAAGATGTTGGAGAGAAGGACTGAGTAGGAAATTTCTCAAAAGAATGAAGTTTGACCTGAAAAAGAAAGACAATACCTTACACATTCTTGAGGTCTGAGGAATGAATTCTATTTTGCTCTCAGTAAATGCATGAAAGATGACCGATAATGGATATTCTATGTATGTCTGTCCTTACAAAGACGGTCTCTCTTCAAAAGCACTTTTTTTGTATCTTTAATGAGAGTATTGGAATTCATTGGCAGTCGTCAAAGTGAAAATATTATGCAGCACGTAAATCATCTGCACTGAGAAGCACGCTATTATTGTAAGTGAAAAGGCAATTCCTCAACCAACCCAACTCAACGCTGCCTTCCTAGAGCAAGGAGCTTTCAGTTCTTAATTGCAACTTACTGAGGAGCCCTGACAGTTCTCCGTCTTGGCTGCACACTCCAACCACATGGGCAGCGTTCAGAAAATACTGGTGCCAGGCCCCGCAGCCAGACATTTTGGTCATGAGTGCTGAGACAGTTAATCAGGATGTTTTTTAAAAGTTGGAACAGTTGGTTTGTATAGAGAAGCATTTGGATGACTAGAGTACTGGAAGGCTGTACCCACTTTCGAATGGTAGCAGGTGAATGAAATGTAAACCCATCCATGTGGGGCGAAAGCAGGCTGTGAACGTGTGTGGGACGGTGTCAAGGTGGCAGTGCGAAGCGCTTTGAGAGTGTATAATAGAACACAGCGAGGTGCTCAGCTCGCTGGGTCCATTTACTTTATTTTCTTATGATGAGTCATTTACATCTACTCATTGAAAGCTGCTTTATTTTCATTAGATAGGTTTCTCAAAGTGAGATCTATATCAAAAATAGCAAGATCTATATCAATCTGAATAAGAATTGTCTGGGAGCATGTTAAAAGTATAATTTTTATTCAGGTGGTTGTTGGGTCCACAGAATTATAAGACATTGAAGAAAGAAATTCAAGAATATACAAATAAGTGGAAGCATATACTGTGTTCATGGATAGAATGAATTTGCTTCATTAAAATGTCCATACTACACAAAGCAATCTATAGATTCAATGCAATCCCTATCAAGATTCCAATGACATATTTCACAGAACTAGAAGAAATATTTCAAAAAGTTATATGGAACCACAAAGGATACCAAATAGCCATAGCATCTTGAGAAAGAAGAGCAAAGTTGGAGGAATCACATTACCTGACATCAAACTATACTACAAGCCCATAGTAATCAAAACAGTATGGTATGGGCATAAAAACAGACATATAGATCAAAGGAGCAGAACAGAGAGCCTAGAAATCAGCCCACGACATTATGGTCAATTAATATTTGACAAGAAGTCAAGAACATACAATGGGGTAAAGATAGTCTATTTGATAAATGGTGTTGGGAAAATTAGACAGACATGTGCCAAAAATGAAACTAGACCACCTTCTTATACCCCACCCAAGAATAAACTCAAAATAGATTAAATACTTAAACATAAGACTTGAAACCAGAAAAATCTTAGAAGAAAACATAGGCAGGAAAATCCCGAACATTTCTCATAGCAATATTTTTTCCAGATATATGTCCTCAGGCGAGGGATACAAACTCAAACATAAACACATAGGACTATAAACATTACAACTAAAAAGTTTTCGCACAGCAAGGGAAACCGGGAACAAAACAAAAAGCCAGCCTACTGAACGGGAGGACACACTCACCGATGAGCCACCTTTGACAACAGATGGATCTTGGACTTGGCTCCAGGAAGCACTGATTTAGGGTTTGCCTCTCCTGAGCAAACACCTTGGAAGGGATTCCTATTGGGTGAACAAATCATTGTCGCCTCGGTGGCATATCAGTGCCTAAGGGTAAATTAACTCTGTCAAACAAAGCAATAGGAGACTCTTTTAGAAAGTGACTGACTCCAACTAAATACTACTTATAGCAGTCTTATTAATTCTCTGAGCGAACCTGAATTTTTCAAGGGTATTTTAGTTTTCTTGGACTTCAAGTTTCAATTCTATTTTCATCTGATTTAAACATCACAAAAACTCAGTGTGAGTAATGGTCACTCTTTCATGTTACAAATGGCTAAATGGAGCTTCAGAATGATCCATCCCCCCAAGGTGTGCATTTACTAAAAACATCCACGCTTCAGATATACCCACTGCCGGTCAGGACTCGCTCGCCCCTGTGTCAGGCATTAGTGTTCAAAGCCAGTGGGTAATAGACTCAGATCCAGAGGCTGTGGGAAGGTGTGAGTGACTCCCGCTTGGTCTGCCATTCTTTATTATGCCAATGAGGGAGGGAGAAGACTCCCGTGAACGTAATTCAGTCGGAAGACATGCTGGCACCATTCTTGCGCCTGCAACTATTTGTGTGAATGAGCACAGAAGACATTAGACAGACTTGCTGGTGAGAGAAGTCGAGAGAGGACGTCTGTGTAAGGAAATCTGTTCGCCTCAAGCCCAAACATCGTTGCAACGACAGCAGGTTTATGGGCTCTAAAAAGGTCATGCATCATTTTCCTTGAGTTCCTTTTCTAACAGTTTTCCCATCTCTGAGACCAAACCAACGAGAGACCACAGCAATTGTTTGTAATTTTCATGGTCACATGAAGATGAGCCAAACTTCGAGATCATTCCTGGTGCAATGTAGTGAGAAGCCGATGTTTATCACCCAGAAAGGGAAGCAGAGGGCTCAGCTCTCGTTTGTTCGGGACTGTTTCCAGTAAGGTCTGCGATCAATTAAGTGCTTCCTCTGTTGGGTTTTACTGAGATCAGACTTGGAGGCCCGCGATGCGGAACAGACACATTAAAAGAGTTGGAAAAGAATCAGTGTCATCAGAGCAGAATGACAGCGAACAGGAAAAGGCCTTTGTGGGACTGAGGGTTCCCTCATCAAATATGTAAAATTTTCAAATTACATTATTTCAGTAAAACCCAATTGGAGTCATTTATTTTTATCGGCATTTGGATTTTTGCTTTCCTGCCAGCGAACACAATATTCTGAGCTAAATACATAAATACAGTAAAGTTGACATCTGCCCAGCTGGGTTGGCTCAAAATTTCTAGGTCCTCAGTTTTTATTTTCTGGCACTAAAAATACACAAAATCCTTTCTCCTACACGCCAAGTTAGCTCTAGGTATTAGAGCTATGTCCTGAAAAACCATTGGGGAGCAATGGACTTCTGGGGAAAAAAATAACTCTTTTTAGTTGAAATATTAGAAATACTTTTATAAAATCCTTCTGGGTTCTGAAACACTGACATTCAACAACATAGGCTCAGCATCTCCCATTTTCTGGCTAGTGCACCTTTGTCAGCACAAAATGCACCCAGCAAAACCCTTCAGCTCCTACCGCGGGCAGAGCCCTCTGCTGGGTGCAAGGGAATGGCCGTGAGCAAGACAAAGCTGGCTTTGGTTCTCATGTGGCTGATACCTATAGTATCTCAGGCAGCTTTCCAGAAATCTCCACAGCCACTGAGTGCCCTCGTATGCTTACTGATGTTAAATGTTACAACAAGAGTCTTTTTCTGACATGCGTGGCTGGTTACATGTGGCCAGCGCTGCAGCTGGAGAAGTGACTGTAGCAACCTTCTTTGATAAGTTCATACATCTCTTAATTCATCAGTAGTTCTTTGGCGTTCCTGAAATTAAATGACAATGACTGTCACTTTAAATCATAGTCATGGACCTTTGAGGACCAAGAAGTGAGTCAGCCCTACCGTCATAGTAAACACGGTGGAGAGCCCATGCGTTTTGCCTGCAGTGTTTGGACCATAGTGCACACACGTTGCGTAAATAGAAGTCGGCATAATGAAACCTGAACGAAAATAAGGAAATATTCATTCTAACGTTAATACCCTTTTTGTATGACCGTGGGATGTTTTAGAATAGTTTCCTCTTCTAGGTCGTTAATTTCCTTAACTATAAAATCGGGGTAGTTGACCTCATGAAATTTATTTCCTTCTTTGTCCACCAATATAGAACTATATAATACCGAAAGTATCATTTTTGAACTGTTCAAAGGAAGATATTTCATTATTCTATAGGAATCCTTATGCCTATTGACTGATTATAGTCAATGTTTCAAAAAGAGAGAGAGAAGAGGAAAGAGGAGGGAGTGAAGGAGGGCAGAAAAAATAATGTCAAGTAAAAACAAGCATCTCCCAAATCCCAGTTTATTATATAGAATATTAATTCCTAAAAAGTAAGAAACATATAGGAGTATTTTTGTGCTTAAGTGGGGGACTTTAAACTAAAGCTTAGAGCTAAGCACTATCACTTTGGAAAATTCAGGAATATCTTTATTTCTGTTAGGACTTTGGACCTCCCAAAACCTAATTAAACATTTTCAAAAAATTTTATTATTATAATAAAAAGGTTAAATTTTTATTTATGATCCTATTTAATCTGTCATACTTTGAGTGCCTCAGTAGGGAAAATAAGTGCCCTATAAATCTTGCTGTTTGCTTTAGCACTATGCTTTTTCCTGGAAACAAAATAGAGAAGTTTTTCCCTGTGGACACTAAAGATTATTAAACTATTTTGGCTCTTTCCTGCACACTTAAAAATTAATATTCTCACATAATGCTTGAGTGGAAACATATATTCAGTGAAGGTTCACCTTTGTTTTAATTTTTGCAATAATTATCCATTACAAATAAATCTGTCTCCTTGTTTATTGAAAATGGAAGTTGAGGGTTGTTTTATTCTTTTAAAATGAAGTTGCTAGAAGATTTGGAATCCTTACAATACTCCAGTTTCAGCATTGCAAAGATATGTTCACACTGCAAAATATTTATGAAATATTGTATCAAGTGTCATTAAATCTCAATAGCACAGAAACCTTAAATCCTTCATTTCTCCTCTTTTTACTTGTACAGGTAATATATTCATTTTAGGCACCCTTTGGTCTACTTTTTGAAATTCATCATTAGATACGTGTTTACAAATGTTTTGATTCAGATAAGTTTTCCTGAGACCTGCTTGTAATATTTGCAGTGGGCACCAGTTTCGAGTTGTTTTAAGGATGCTAATGAGTGATTCTTAGGGTTTGGGGCAGAATGAGGGCAGTTACAAAGAGGGACAGCAACACGATGTCTGTAGCATTGTCCCACCCTCCCAGGAACAGTGCCTTACGTTGCAACTGTTGCCCAGATGAGTGGCTGATTCTTCAGAGTTGTATGAAGCCTTACTCATTTTTCCCCTAAGCCTACTTGCCAGGAATAGCAAGAGAAAATGAAATTTTTCAAGGTCACGGAAAAAGAGATAACACGGCTGTTTGCCTGGCATGGGAATTCAGTGTATTCCTGCATGTCTATATTTCTGGAGATCTTGGTCTGACTGGAGCTCTTTTCATGAACTTGACGCATCCGCACACACACGCACATCAGTGTGTCTATATAGAACTGTCATGAATATCTGTCATCTGTCTCCCTACCTATCTGTCTATCTATAGGTACCTAACTACTCTTTTGTTCTCTGACTTACACCCTGTGGTAAAAGACCAAGGCAGATCGGTCTCCCTTTCCAGAACCCAGAACAGTGCTTGGTTGATCTTCCTTGGGTGCAGATACTGTATTTGTGAATGGGCTTACTCACTGAAACTTACTCCTCACCACTGAAATCAACACTTGTAGCATTTTCATAGACATTTGGAGGAACGGGGAAATCGGAGTTGTCGCTAACGCATGTAGCAGCTGAGATCCACCTGGTGTCACTCTACGTTCTTTCAACTCTAACACAGAGGTGACTGAGCATGGAGACAGAAAGGGACAGTGTGAGAAGCTCTGACTCAAGCCAGTTGAATGGGATTTAAATCTTAACTATGGTGCCCTTTAAGGCGTTTCCTCAGGCAAGTCATTTTGCATGTTTGAATGCCATGTTCTCTTCTGTGATATAAGTCAGATCTACCAGGAAGAATTGTTTTTGAGGTTTTGTGATTTACATACACATATACAGGGTCTGGCAGAAGTAAAGCCTGCTTGAGTGTGCTTGGTGGGGTCATAGTATGGGTGTCGTATGTATAGTTTTAATTCAAACATGTCACCTAAAGTGTCATACAGTGTGCTTGAGTATGATAGCGTTATGTTACAGAAGTACATGCTTATGATTGTGTAATAAAAGGTTGTGTATTAAAGGGCGTTATTTGTGCCAGACCCTGTATATTCCCCCTAGAAATAAAGATTCATTATTGACTAGTTCACTGTTCACAACAACCTTACAGAACAGAACCCTGCACATAGCGATAGTTGACTGTGTGTGTCGAATGAAGGAATGAATCGCTGACCCACAAACTGTCACTCATAGCATCTATGTTATGGCCACTTTACGTGAATGCTGTGCTCATTGTATCGGATCATGGCGCCCCACGGACATGCACGTTCTAACCCCTGGGACCTGTGAATGTGGCAATTACATAGCAAGGGAGGATTATGGTTGCCAATGGGACTAAATTAGTTCTTCAGCTGATCTTACAATAGGGAGATGAGTATGGACATTGCACCCAATGGAAGCACAAGGGTCCTTATGAAGAAGAGGGAGGCAGAGGGAGAACCAGAGAGAACTGGACCCAACCCCGCTGACTATGGAACGGCTAGGAGACCGCGATTCAGGGAATACCGGGGCCTCTAGAAGAAGCTGCAAAAAGCAAGGCCACGGTTCTTCCCCTTTATGCCAATGAGATCCATTTCCGAATTCCGACCTTCTGAACTGCAAGATAATAAATGTGCGTTGTTTAAAGCCACTAAGTCTGCAGTCATTTTTACAGCGGAGAAAACCAAGCCAGATGTCTTAAAATTGTAACTTGCTACTTTTTGCTACTGTTGTTTCCACTGACGTGAATAAGTTGGCCTGTTACTTAAAAAAAAAAAAAAGTCAAATGAGAAGAACCTATAAGCTGAAAAAAATTTCCCCTCCCGTAGCCCAGCCGTCATGGGGCAGAAGAGGCTGGAAATCACAGCACAGGTCAGGGACATGTAAGACAGTTCTCCCTGACCCCAATAAATACTGCTCGTTTCAAGTCCCAGAGGGACAGCTCTCCTATCAGTGTATCACACGGATCACGTGTTGTTGTGAAATTGCAAAAGTGATATTATTAAAATGACGATTCTACCATACTAGCGAGTGCCTCATATAATTTTCAAGGCCTAGAAAACCTAAGTGCGCCTGCGCTTGAATTCATTATCAAAAAAAACCAAAAGTCAGCAGAATGAAACACCTGTGTCTCATGTATACCTGTGCGTGGTTTCCTCTCCACATACATTTTCTGTTGTGACAGTGACATATGAATAGGGTGAGAGAGATAAGAAAACTGGTACCAAATACATAATTCATCTGGTGTTGATCTATTAAGCACTACTATGTGGCTAATCATCGAGAGCTGCAAGACAGATCTATGACTCATTATAATTTTACTAATAACTTACAGTCTAATTGAGAAGATAAAACACGCAGACACATCATCATTAGTATGATGTAATGCATAATTAAGCGCTAATATGTAAGGCTCTGGAAATTAGAGAATAGCATAATCAGATACGGCTTTCACTGAACCACTAACACATGCACACAGAGAATTGTGTGTCTACTTAATTTGCTGCAGTGGCTCAAATAACGGCACGATAAGTGTAAAGTTGACTTAGGAATACTACGAGGAATGGCTTGATTAGAGAAAATAAAACTATCTGACAGGCTGAGCGCCTTGCATCATGTATTCCATTTTCTCTCTGCAACGGCGCTCTGGGGTAGGCGTGTTTTATCCTTGTTTCCTTGATGGAGAAACTCGGAACAGTCTTCCCGAGCTCGCGGATCTCCTGTGTGACGAGGCCAAGACTGAGAGACTGAGACCCAGGCCTGTCTGATACCGCACAGCTCACACTCCTGAGGAGTTGCACAATAAAAACTGTTAGAAATGCGAGAGAGATAGAGGTGGGAGGAGCCAGATGATCTGATCCAAGTGCCTGGATTTGATGCTGTGCTTGCAGGCGGGCTGAGTCTGGACAGACTGCAGCCCCGGGGGGAGGCAGGAATGGGGTTTTTAAACAAAAGGCGTGGCAATTGTGGGGGCATAGGGAAGGGGTCAGTCTCTTGCTCTTCCGGGCGGGTGCTTCAGGGTTCCAGGATGTGACCTAGGACAATGGGTTAGGTCAAGGGCCGGGCTGTTCCCAGGTGCAAGAAGGTCAGTCTGCCCACCAGCCATGGTGTCTGGCACCAGGTGTCTATTGTGCGCACGTGGGAGAGAGTTTCTATGAAGCCGCGGGCTACCAAGCGGGTCGGGACAACTGAGTCATGGGCAGTCCAGCGGGCGGGAAACTGGCCTGACCCTTTCAAAGACAAAGTAAGACTGGCTCTGTTTCCAATACTTAAGGTAGACTTCATTCAGCCGACAGGTCATACGACTTGCCTCCTTTGCACTACATACCTAACATTTCAGGAATTAGTATTTTTCCAACAGATTAAACTAGCAATCCGTAGAAGGCATCTATGTTTCTTGGACATAGGCATGTAAATTGCTGAAGTGCACATTAACGTCTACAGTGATTTGTTGTGGAAATGATGTTCATGGTGTGATAGCCTTCGCTCTTGTTGTCACGAGAGTAATGCGTGACATGATAGGATAGTTATATGACATTAAATATCCCTTTAATGCTAAACAGATGTCGAGTGTACTAAGGAATATTGCTTTTTTAAGAAGTAAAGAAATGTCAATTAGTGATGACTTACATTTAAATTACTTCTAGCAAGTGGGCAGGCAGCTTGGATTAGAGTAATTTCTCTGCATATGAAAGCTACTACATGACTGGCACCCTATACAAATTTGAATCGTTATTAAAGATTGCATATGAAATGCCTTAGAACAGTGTACAGAATTGCATTAAGCTTCTCAATAATTGCAGAGACATTAATTAACAGGTGATGGCCCATAGTATTAACCTCAGGTTGAAAATAACTAGAAGAAAAACAGGTTGGCTTTCCAACTTTTGCTTCACTTATGTTAAACAAACTGAGTATTAACTTCACAGATATGCAAATTTTAGTAAAACGATTATTGCAAGATTTAAGAAGATGCCGTGGGATTTGAAATGCATGACTGAATACATACAGCTTGATATGCGATGAATTAGAGCTCATCAAAAAATAAAGAAAAACAGTATATATATATATTTTTTTAAGATTTTATTTATTCTTAGACAGAGGGGAAGGGAAGGAGAAAGAGAGGGAGAGAAACAGCAATGTGTGGTTGCCTCTCACATGGCCCTCACTGGGGACCTGGCCCGCAACCCAGGCATTTGCCCCGACTGGGAATCGAACCGGGACCCTTTGGTTCCCAGCCTGCGCTCAATCCACTGAGCCAGACCAAGATTTTATTTATTTATTATTAGAGAGAGGGGAAGGGAGGGAGACAGAGAGGGAGAGAAACAGCAATGCATGGTTGCTCCTCACATGGCCCTCACTGGGGACCTGGCCCGCAACTCAGGCATGTGCCCTGACTGGGAATCAAACCAGTGACCCTTTGGTTTGCAGGCTGGCACTCAACTCACTGAACCACACCAGCCAGGGCAGGAATAAATTATATTAAATATTAGAATTTGCATAAATCTTTGGGAATACTAGTGTTCTATGTAAATGAAAAAAATAAATTTGTTGTCAATTTTCTGTATATATTGTCATGCAATAGGAAATCGCTTCGAGAAATAAGTCCTGATAGTTGTTTGTTTTAAGTTGTCCCGATATAACTACTACTAAAATTAAACAAATGCAGCTACTATGTTTAAGCGAGGTGATTGATATGAACCATCAAGATTTGCTAATTTCAGAATAAATAACTAGTACTGTGTCTTTGCTTCAGCATGAGAACCCTTGTTGCTGCCTAATATACTAGTATAGCCACAGCTTCGACCTAGTGTGACTGAGGAAAGTGGACTTCTCAATTCCACTAACCTCATTTCTTCATCTTTAGAGCTAGGTGGTTGATTAGATATTTATCCAGTGTATTTTTTGCTCTAAAATTCTAATTCCCCTCTGTCTAAGAATAAATAAAATCTTAAAAAAAAATATATATATATATATACTGTATTTCTTTATTTTTTGATGAGCTCTAATTCATCGCATGTCTTCTGATGTGGCATTGGCTTATATGGAGGTATTGCATATTTTCAAGAAAATGATTCAATACTTTTGGCCATATTTGAAAACAAAATGACCACATCAGTTTCTTCTGGGTTAGTAAAATATACTCTTCTCAGATATTTAATGTCAGTAGGAATTGCCAACTAATACTCGCAAGAAGAAATGAAGACAAATAATATACATCATTAGTTATTCAAAGCATTGTCTTGAAACGCTAAGTGACATGCCAGCGCGTTGATTACCGAGCAGTTCCATCGGAATACAGATGGGAGGCACAGTGGGAGCGCCGCAGTGCGTACATGACAGGTCGCTAGTTACGGCGTTACCACTGGGAACGATCACAGTTAACACTGTCCTATTAGAAGATGGTATCTTGTCGGAGATAATAAATTTGTCCAGGAAATACACGGTTGGATGTAACTGTGTCAGAACTGGCGAGAGCTACTAGAGATTTCTGCAAAGCATACAATTCTTTAGTTTCCTGCACGTGATTTATGTTTACATTGTGCTAAGTGCTAGCGGCATGTCTCATGAAAACCTTACCACCGTGGCATCTTACACACGTTGGCCAAGAGAACTCTCTTCCAGCCTTCAAAGCTGCACCTAACAGAAACTGTGTGCCCAGTTCACACCAGTACAGAATAAACCAGAGAAATAAATCAAAGCAAACTTAGGAAATTGCAGCTTCAAGGAATCTTTGGTTTTCAAATGAGTCTAACACTTCCTCTATGTTGTTGTAGGCTTCAGAGAAAACCACATAGCACTTGGTCTATTTTAAATATGGGGAGAATTTTTGAATACATGGTCATGTAAACTACAAACTGGGAAATGTACACATTTCAAGTACACAATTCCATTACACAACACTGTTCCTGTCATATCTGCATTAACAAAGGTCAAAATAGCTCATAAAAGCTTGCCTTACTATTATTTTGGGTTGTGTTAAACAGTATACGCATATTCCTTTTAACTCATACAGCTTCCTTTTCAACCCCAAATTAAATCTACTTGTAGTTGATGAATAATTTCAAAATCTGAAAATCTGATAACCTCTACTTTACAAAAGGCATGTTGCAGAGGATATTTTTGTAGTTAACATTTTTAAAAAGACTTTATTTATTTTTAGAGAGGGAAGGGAGGAAGAAAGAGAGGCAAAGAAACATCAGTGGGTGGTTGCCTCTCATGCGCCCCCTACTGGGGACCTGCCCTGTGACCCAGGCATGTGCCCTGACTGGGAATCAAACCAGTGACCTTTGGGTTTGCAGCCCGCGCGCAATCCACTGAGCCACACCAGCCAGGGCTGTTGTTACCACTTTTAAATTAAAATAGTCTGTTTTGGGGGGGGAGAATTTAGAAGAATTTACTGTATTGTGATTGAATAATCTTCTGAATATCTCACTTCATTGAAACAGTCTAATATTAACAAGTGATCAAAGATTTGGATTTAAATAATTCATTTACATGTGGAAATTAAAAGAGATTTGACAATAGTAATAAAAAAAACTCTGAGGGAAAGTGTAGCTAGCATGCGGTAATTGCACCTCAAGAGAACTGTAGGCATTTGGTCGGACCACTTCCTGACGGAGGAGGACTTTTAAAAGAGTGATATTATACAATGACATGTCTGTCGATAATTCCTTGAAGTCATAGTGTGATTGTAAATTATTGTGGCCTACTTTCTTTAAGGCCATCTGAGTCTGTTGTTCATTTGGCCATAGGTTGCTGTATTGATGTAGGAGAAATATTGTTCCATGTAGCTCTAATTGTTTGGAGTTAAAATGACCCTTTCACCAGGTCCTGCAAACTCGATGTGAAACTCCCCCTCCCCCACCAAATCTCATTCCTCAAAGACTCCTCTTAACTTGGTTACAAAAGAAAAAGAAAAATAGCCAGCCACATGCCATAGCTGCCTGTGTTTTTTTACCCTGGATTTCTGCCATCACTTATGTGAAATCGTTTACAACCCCCCTCCTCACACTGTAGAATCCAAAGAAAAAAAATAGTCCAAAGAAAAAAAATAGTCCAAAGAAATCCTGCCATCTGCCATACTGCGACTGTGAAAACTAGAGAAGGAATGTTAAGTTATGGTCAGAACAGTTTTTCTTTCAAATAGCACCTAGGCAAGAAAAAGAGAAAAACAAAAATATCACAGAGCTGAAACTTCAGAGGCTTAATTCACTTAAATCTATCAAAAGTAAAATAGCATTCATTGCCGAGGATCGCCAGTCCCATAGCTGGTAGCCATGTTGGCTTCTGAGCACTCGAAATCAGCTAGTCTGAATTGTAATGTGCTGTGAGTAAAATATATACCAGATTTGGATCACTGAGTATGGATAAAAGAATATGAAACATCATTGATCATCTTTACATTGACTGCATGTTCAAATCAGAGTATTTTAGATATATTGGGTTAAGTATGTGATAACAAGAATGGTTTGCGTGACACGGATGTAACCTGGTAGCCAAGGGCCGTGGACTGGAATGCGCATGTGTAAACCATGACGACTTCACTGTACTAGTCAGTGGGGCGGTAGATGCCATTGAGTGAGCATGTGTTCTGGGTGGGTGTCACATTCAAACTCACTCAGCAGGTAGACCAATGAATCCTCATAAATTTTGCATTAAGCTTGAACATTCTGTGAAAAAAAGACGATTCAGAAGGCTTTCGGGGACAATGCAATCAGTGCAACGCAAATAAAAGTGTGGCACTCCTGTTACTGGAGCAGAAGGAACATCGTGCGCGGTTGTTCATGACTTGATTCACTGCTAGCTGTGAACCAGATCTCCTCAAGAAGGTCGTAGCCGGAGATGAATCCAGAAACGAAGGCCCTGTCATCCCAGTGGAAGTCGCCTCATTCTCCACACTCAGAGAAGGCACGGCAAAGTCACAGGAAGATCAAAACTATGTTAACTGTGTTTTTTGACTGCGAAGGTGTTGTCCATCACAAATACGCCCCTCCGGGCCAAACAATACTTCATGTTTGAAGAATCCAGAAAATTAAAAGTTCATTAGGGACTCCAGCTGTCTTCACAGTATCTTTGAAAGGGGCTTATTCTTTAGGTCCCAGAAATAGCGCTAACTGTCCAATTGAAAACAATATTCATGAAATGTTTCTCTATTGGTAATAAAGAGCCTATCTAAACCTCAAAATAAGATCTAACCTGTACAACACAGGTTATATAAACAAGCAAGGCTAAATGGAGAGCAGATATCATTCATAAAGATCACGTGTTTGTTTTGGCAATACAGGACATACTCATTCTACGCCCTTGTGTTTGATATTTTTCTGCACTCAAAAGTACAAGCATGGTTTTAGATTTTCTGAATTACGAGAAAACATCCACACACATTTCTTTCTTTTAGTACATTCAGTATATGCACAGCGGACAAAGCACACGATTCATATCTAATCACATAATAATAGTTTTCAAATGTCTGCCGAGCGTCGTCTTTATCATTTAATGCTGGAATACATAGCACGTGTACCGTTGTTTTTCCCTGCCCGTATGCACTTGCAATGCAAATAATTACGCTGGATGATTAATGACAGTTTTAAAACAATGCAGATTTTAATTACTTTAAATATTTCCTACTGGCTTAATAAGTGACTTAGCTGCATAAAGAAGGTCTGCCCTGCTTGGGTTCTCTTACAGCTCCAATAATTTAGAGTGTGAGGTTTCCAGCTCGACCTCATTTTTTTGAAATTTGAAGTTATTCCAGCTATAGTCAGGGGAATGAAATAAGTAAATATATGTGACTATAAAAACTACATTTAAAATAACAGACTAAGTGGATTTAATAAATGTGTGTGGTTATAGAACCATTAGGCTATATAATTTCGAGCAACACATTTTTCTCTCTTAAACATTGTTTTCAATTGCCATCATAGTTATAGGAGCTTATTCTCGTTTTGGTTAATTTAAAAAGCCGTTGTCACAATTATGTCACTGTTTTAGACTAAGTATTAGATATCCCTCTTTTAAGGAATTCTCTCTCTTTTTTTTCAAGACTTTGATCCCTAAAGATTTGGGAAATCATTAGGAGCTTGTCTGCACGTCTGCTCATTTAGTTAGTCCTGAATTTTCTGACAATTCTCATTTTAAATAGGAAATGTTCTATAAGGAGAGAAATTACTTTTGCTTATTACAGTTCCCCAAAATTATGCTCTAAAGCTCAAAGACACTTTTTGCTTTATTAGCTAATGAGTGATTGGGAGCCAACAGCCATGTGGGAAATGTATAGATTCAGATCAGAATGTCAAAGTGGAGAGATAGTCACGGACGAGATTTCCCCAGTGTAAACTATGTTTCTTTCTTGAAATTGAATGGAAAATCCTCCAATAACTTTTTCCATTATTTTATTCCCACAGTTCTATTAGAATTAGGATTTCTTTCCCTGTACCCCTTTAGCAATATTGATTGATTGTTTGGCATGGCCATCAAAGTTGGAGACCCTTGTAGTGTCCCGCAGAATGCCCCCACACTAAAGGCAACACATTCATACATTCGCCTCCTAACAGTGTTTTCACATTATTATGCTCACACCGCAGAAGGACAGAAATTACCTCAATGAAAAGAAACAAAACCTAACACAGATTGTTTTACTCAAGGGAAAAAGAATGCAGAAGAAAATAACCTTCAGGCTGAGGAAGCATCTGAAGGCAATTTCTTGTTCCTTGGCAGTATGTAACCATTTTGTCATGTATTTGCAGATATGTCATAAGTAATGCTCTTAAGAAACATAAACGCATTGGTCTTCTAATTTTATACCTTGATTATAAAACATTTTGCAAAGCAATTATAATCAGTGATATAACTACACACCTAATATGTTGCAATACAGAGAGAATTGTGGTATTCATTCATTCAACTGGAAAACAGGTAATCTACCTGAATAATTAACAATTTAAATATTATATACTCATTTGATTTGTGAACAGGCCAATCTCAGTAGATGTGAAATTATTTTAGCACAATATGGTTATACACAATTAGATGGTATCAGTGTCATTTTAATTTGTAATGTTTCATGGTCTCTTTAATTTCGCTTAATCAAACATAAAATGAAAGTCCACATTCTATCTTCCTTTGGGGTAATGAGGCCATCCTTACCTTAGTAGGTTTCAGTAAAGCCTTTTCTTGCTTGTTTAGGAAGAGAGGTCGCGCGAACACGTGGCAGCAGGTACTTTGCAATTACCAGCCTGATTCAGCTATTACGTTGTCGCGTAAGTCTTCTGCAGTTTGCTCCCATTGTTTCTTCAAGATCAGCATCTCCATGATCTTGCTGGGGAATCACATGGCTACTTCATTGATTTTCTTTTACAGTCTCTATTTTGAATCACAGTTTGAAAAAGTGGACCCTGTGCATAGATAGGACTTAGGCTTGCCCGCTTTGCTGATGGCAGATGTGTAAAGAGCTCTACAGAGAATCGCAGATTTTCAGATATGGCTTAAATACATTGCTGTTATTTTATTGAGAGCAAGATAAGCTAACAATAATGGAACTTTTCAACAAGTTCTGAATAATGGCAATATTTTTACTAGCAAGGGCTGCGTAAGAACTCCTTGCCAAAATGGGTTCCCGGAAGCCTTCGAGTCATTGAGCTAAGTTTCTGACCTTGTCATCTGTATAGGGAGCCCCTAGAAAAAAAAATACCAGTGTTCATACCGCTATTCTAATGTTAGCTTCAAAGGCGATTGTCCTAGATTTGAAAATGGTACAGTACAGGGCCACTGACATGGACATTAGTGAAAATAAACATTGTGGAAATAGTTGCATCTATGACACAGACAGGAAAATGCAAGCTAGGCCTTCACGTCTTTCGAGATTAAGTGTTACTGAGAAATGGAGACAGACGGCAGGACCCCGAAATAGGAAATACATCACGTTGTGATCGCTAATGCTTTTGTAGGCACAGCGCGATCGGTGGCGCAACGTAATTCCTGAGACATGGCGAAGGCATAGACAAAACAACGGGAGATGGTATTGCCAGACACACGGAGGTCCGGTAATTGTCTGCAGTATCCAAGTCTCATGTATAATGATTTTTGAAGGCTGAGGTTTATGAGAGCAGTTCATTATGTATTTCAAACAAAGCTCTATTTTGCTATTGTTCTTCCATCGACTGGAGCAGCTGAAATTGTGCCCAAGGGAACCCATGTCTACCAGTTGGTTAACCTTGTGACATTCCACTAAAAAGCATCGGCTTAGGTTCAAATACATAATTCATGAAGCTCTCTGATTGTTAGCATTGATCAGCACTTGAATAAATTGAGTTGCTATCATATTAACATAAGTAGTAATGCTTTAGTGAGGTCTTTGCTTTTTCTTTCTTTTCTCCAGTCTGTCAAGTGGTGCAGGCATCGCTGGTTGTTAAAACAGGAAGTCAATTTAGTAGACTGCAGACCGAGGAATCCAGCCTTGCTGATTGCAGAGAGGCCGTGAAGTACCTCCTCACAACTGTTTGCATTTCCATCGAAACTCCCTGATGAGGCTGCCAGTATAGATTTGTTCTCAGACTTCCTGTCTTGTCTGTTGTCACATATGCCTATCTTGGTATTTTTCATCTCCGGGCAAAACTATTCTCAAATAGAGGTAGGTTGACGGGGTTATAATTGCCCAATATGTCAGCACTCAAGGTAATGCACCGGAGGAGTGCAGCTGCGGAAGGCAGTGATGCCCGTGGATAGGGAGAGATGTGGCTGTTTTGTGGCAAGGGTAAAAGTCTCCCGTGTTCACGGGTTCAAGAATGAGAAGCAGCATTTATTTGAGAAGGTGCTTTGATGAATAGGTATAAGTCCACTGCTTTTCTAACTCAGCATAATTTGCGCGTTTTAAACCAAATAACCACTTAAGCAAGAGGAGATCGCTATGAATTATGATTCAATTTTACGTACGGTTTGAATTCTAGAAAAAAAACCCTCCCTATGTCAATGTGGGTGGGACCACACCCCGTCAGCGTTCCTTGTGGCGACTGGTCCGAGTGAACTCAACCTTTGTGCTGGACATTCTTCAACCCTGTGCTGGGTGGTGGGCGGTGGCCTTGGAAAACCCGTTGCAGCTTTGCCAGTGTATCGGCATTTGCAGGGCAGACATACGCATATAATGATATGCAAGCCATAAACCCCCATAAAATTTAAAAAGTCACTCTGGTCAGTATATTAGAAATGTCTACATTCTTCATTTACTTAGGTTATTACTTGGTGTAAATAGTATAATACACATTTGCTAAAACTCGTGACTTCATTTTTTGTCCTAAATCCATGTGTTTTGGTTAAATGTAAATCCTGTATGTGTTTGTCTATTCATAAAGCTTCATTTTGTCTATTTATTGACATTTTGCTATTCAAAAGTACTCAGCATAGTTGGTTAACATTCCACACACATTGGCTCTAATAACTGAAAAAAAAACACAAGAACATTTTATCAAGCCCTTCCTTTCAAACATATTTGAAATATGTACATAAAATGAGTAGAGATCAGTTGAATCAGCGTTATAGAAACTATTTCTCTTAGACATTTGAAATCAAACTTTAATTTTGAACTATCATCTCATGTAAAAAAGTGCTTTGATGTCCTGTGATATGCAGATGTTACTCAGACTTAATTGGTTATAGCTAACTTTGAAGAGATCTAGAGTTGCACTGGAGTGATCACCCCCTTTTTTTTTCTTCCTAAAGAAATCTACAGAAGTGCAGGGAAGGGAAATATGTCACTTTTCCTTCCCCCATTTTATACCAACTGTTCCATCATCCCCATTACTAGGCCATCTGCCAATTCCCGGCCCTCCCGGCCCCTAGGAATTCAGCGTGTACAGGAGCGTGTGCCAAAGTGTTCTTGCCGCCATGAAGACTTCCTGGATCCCTGAACAGTGAACTTCAGAGATCTGCCAATCACACGTCAATCACCATGAGACAGAGATGTGATAACACTTTAATGAATAACAAAGTGTAAAATATTGCTAATGTCTCATGACATTAAAACTTTTCTCCTCTCAGATCAGAAAGCAAAGTTTGAAAACCCTCAGGGAAGGTCTCCAACAGCAGTTTTTTCCCCCTTTTACTTCCTCTCTAAGTCTTTCTGACTCTAATGATGGTGCAGATTCATGTGAAAAATTCATTATTTAGCAGAACTGAAACTCAGTTAATATACAAACCTCTAGATTATGATTAGATAGCTAAAAATGAGTTAAGTAGAACTACACAGAATTTCAACACTTGAATCCTTATTTTATGTATGTGCTCTCATTATATATATGAATACACACTTCTCCATATATATTACTATGTTTATATTTATTCATATATCATTTCATGTATTTATATGTAATATATGTTATACATATCCAATTAAATCAACCCTACATCACAGATGTTTAAGAAAAAACTAGTGTAGCAGATACTGTCTCATGGACCCTAAGGATTTACTTTTTTTCCTCTTATACCAGCATTTTCTGACCCACACTAATCAAAAGTAGGCAAAACTTCATTTTATGCTGTGAGGTAATGTGATCAGAACTTGCGCGCAGGAGCAGATTTAGGTGGATTTAGATTCAGTGGTTTAAATGTATTTCTAAGGACACAGAAGACAAATGATTGAGATACCATACAAATGCATTTCACTTTGGTCTCATTAAATAATACAAACTTGTTCTCAAACATATAGTCAGCCATTGAAACTGAAAGACTAAACTGAAACATCATGTTTGAACTGGCTCATCTTATTGTTTTTCCCTTGGGCCACCAGCTAGAATCTCATTTCTGCTTAAAGCACAGGCACAATTCTGGAATGTTCTTCAGATTGCCAGAAATCCATGGAGCTGGCTGGCCTAGTCTACTAAAGGTCCAAATGGCCTTTTTCATTTAATAATCGCGAATAAGTATGGATGTATATTGGCTGCAGCAGCAAATTTCTACCTTTTCATTCATATCTATTTGACAGAAACATTTCTAAAAACTCTCCTACCTTAATTGTTCTTGTGTTTCGGTCTTTGCTTCCTTTGTCTTTTCTCTGATAGAATTGTTCATTCACAACTTGGCTGAATAAGTGCTTTATGTTGTTATTAATTCCATGTGTACAGCTGTTTAGAAACTTTTACTGAAAGTCTGTGTTTGTTTGGAAATGAATCCAATTAAGAAATATAAATGACATTTCTTTCCAGCTTGGCAGAAACTGTGAGAGAGAAATTATTGCCAAAATTTTATTGCTGTGTCTTCAGTATGCTCCTTTGAAGCTTCGTGGCAGTAAATGCCGAAGAACCTCATGTATCAAACTTATAGCAAGCTGTGAGCCAGGTGTCTTCCATCGCAGGTCATATGCTGAGCTACATTAATCATTTTAATCTTTGGAATAAAATTTGCCCAAATCGAGTAACCTTAACCTCAGTGAAACTGTGGTTGCTGAGAAATTCTTTATTCTCCCACTCATGATTCATTACATCTTCTGCCTGGAATAACTGGAGGGAAAGAAAAGGTACAGTTTGGGCCCTAGAAGGCAGGCGACGTGTGTTTTAAGTAAATCGACACTGTTAGCGCCTTGAGAGCACTGGCCAGAGAGCCTCACTTGTATATGAAACTCAAGCATTTAGCCCATTGCTGTGTATCTGTATCCATCGGTCACTCGGTAAAAATCTGTTTATAATTGTCCAGCCCCGGCCAGTGTGGCTCAGTTGGCTGCAGCAGATCCATAGCCGAAAGGTTGCGGGTTCAGCTGTCGTGTTATTGGTTTGATCCTCTCCGGGCGCGTGGGATCCCCAGTCCCAGGTGCTCATGGGAAGCAGCCAATCTGCGCTTCGCTCTGTCTCATCAATGTTTCTCTCTCTCCCTTCCTCTCTCTCTAAAAAGCAATGAAAAATGTCCTCAGGTGAGGATTGAAAAAAATTGTCCAGAAATTTGTCCTAGTTTTGATAGTCATCAAAACCAATTGCCATGTCTGATGTTGAGCCTTCCTATCCAAGATTATAACATGCGTTTTCCTTTGTTCCAGTTTATGTTTGCGTCCTGAAGTATTTTTAACTTTTTTCTTGTGACCATTGCACAAGTCCCGTTATGTTTGTTCCATTTTTCTGTCTGCTTGGGAGAGGTGTCCGTTCAGCATTTATTTGGTGTTGAGTTGTATGAGTTCTTTATATTCAGGGGTGGGCAAAAGTAGGTTTAGTTGTGAGTAAGCAGCACAGGCCTAATAAAGCTATTTTAATCATCATAATCCGCATGTCTGTTTCCATACAAACAACTGCGAGCCCACTGTTCTCCCACCCGTATTTTGGATACTAGCCCCTTGTCAGAGCTGACGTTTGCAAATACTTCTCCAATGCAGTTGCTTACGTTTCTCGCTTGCCGGTGCTTTGTTTTGCTGTGCAGAAGCTTCCTAGTTTGATGTAGTCCCTTCATTCATTTTTGTCTATACTTCCCTTTCCTTTGGGGTTAAGTTTATAAAATCTTATATAAAACCCAGGTCCACAAGTATTTCCTTCTATATAATTTCACATTTCAGATCTCATATTTACGTCTTTGATAAATTTTGAGTTAATTTTTATATCTGAGGACAAACAGGAGTCTAGTTTCATTCTTTTGCATGTGGCTTTCTGTGCTCAGTCTAATGGAATACTAATCAGCCATGAAAAAGGTTAAATACTGCCATTAGTGACGTGAATGGACTTTGAGAATATCATGCTAAGTGAAATATGTCTGACAATCAGTTAAAAACCATATGATTTTGCTGATATGTGGGGTATGAAACTGAAAGCAACAAATGAACAAACAGGAAAAACAAAACCTCACAGGGCTCAAGTACAAGACAGTGGAAGGAGCGTGGGCGCGGGTGGTGCGCACACTCTGCAGTATTTCCATAGCAATCGTGTGTCGTAGAGATGCATGCTTGAAGCCATGTAATCTTATGAACCAACGTCACCCCAATAACTTTAATTTTAAAACTACAAACAAAAGGAATGTAGTATTTCCAAGTCTGAGTGCCTTGAGAAGACACTGTGCCCTCAATCAGAATGCACCAATTTTGAATATTAAGAAGAGAACTGAAATATTTAGCAGGCACTTCGAAAAATACAAAACACCGTCAGCCTGAGGCTGGTTTTCGGCTGCACTGAGTTTTACCTTCCATGCTTCAATACGATAACAACTTTCCCTCAGTCAAATGCTTACAAAGGTTTTAATATAAAGCATACATTTGAAAGGTTGTGGACAAAACCAGTTAGAAAGTCCAGCTTATTGAAAATGGACGTTTTGCCTGTGTGTGTGTGTCTGTGTGTAGTAGCTTAAGTGTATCAGTTAGAATTTTAAAATCTTAGGATCTTTTAAAGAGGGAGAAAATGAAATCCTAGATGAAGAACTCACAGCAAGGATATCAGTATGCACTGAATAGCGCTGCCAGGCTCTGCTGTTTCCTAGCGGGACCGGGGAACCCACATAACCTTTTCTAAGGCCGGTTCATCGATCAATCTGGTCAACCTCTGGGGTATTCAGGGACTTGGGTAGCGCCACAACCAGCAGATAATTTCACCTGGAGAAAGTGCTTCCATCCTTGGTCCTCTTGGCAAAAGAAGGATGATTATGAGTCTGATTTCATTTAACCTGCGCCGGGGATATTTTATTACTAACATTCTCTTGGTAGGTCAGAGGCTGTGAAAGTAAGCTCTGTATTTTCCTTAAATGTTCTGAACTAGATTTGAATTACTTTAGACAATTTGTTTTTTAAAGAATCTCTCCCTGCTTCAGCTGCTTTGAAAGTTACCGTATCTCTTCCCAAGAATAGCTGCGCAGTCTGAGGAACAATAATAAAAAAAATTCATCAAGTTGGAGATTTCATAGCTTGCCTGACTATTTCTAACTATGGATAACAAATGATTTTTTTCTCATGAAAATGTAGTTGCCCCTGCATTAGAAACTCTGTTCAAATGGCGCCCTATCTACTCAAAGAAAAATGTAATATTTGATGAAAGTAAATTTCCTCAGGTTCTGCCCTGGCTGGTGTAGCTCAGTGGATTGCATGCTGGCCTGTGAACCAAAGGGTCGCCAGTTCGATTTCCAGTCAGGGCACATGCCTGGGTTGTGGGCCAGGTCCCCAGTCAGGGGCATATGAGGGGCAACCACACATTGATATTCCTCTCCCTCTCTTTCTCCTTCCCTTCCCCTCTAAAAAAATAAATAAAATCTTTAGAAAAATTTCCTCAGGATATAATCAATATTTCATATATATTTTTTCAACTTAAGGGAGTATGTAAGGAGGAAAATGCTAAGGAAAGAGAATAAAACAACCATCAGATATTTGTTCCTTAATCACAGACATACTCGGTTGACAGAGCCCTAGACCGTGTACTCCGGTGTCCTCGTTGTACCACAGGGGACAGTGAACCCTGAACTGCTTTTCCCAAATCATACGCTGGATGACAGGTCCTGGCTTACTTCCCTCCGTCTTGCAGTCCCCACTGTACGTGCTAATTCACTAAACGGCACTGGTGCTCGCTCAGCCGTTCACTGTGAGGAATGCAAAGCGAAGGTACCAGCGATATCGCTCCTCCTCTCCTGGCGCTGGGGACTGAGCAGCAGGGACATATCCAACCTGTAACTGCACCTGATCGTGACAGGCGAGAGGTGCGTCACTTGTCCAGAAGAAATATGGACAGATGGCATGCTGGGCGAGTCGGATTGGGTGGCTGCCTGAACGGGCAGCAGGAGAGGGCAGTAGGAAATAGTATATTTGTGATAGTGTCGGACTGTTTTGAAATGTTCAAATACATTATTTTCCAACAGTTTAAGAAATGTTTGGTACTTTGTGTTTTTCTCCCAATGTAAAATGCAAATTAATTAAAATATTATTTTGAGCATATAATTGCTAACTTACCATTATTCGTACGGCTAATCTGATTAGCCATGTTCATTTTTTAGCTAAGGAGATTTATTATAATGTTTTCATTTGCCATTTTTATGTCATTATATTGTCCGCTTACATTTTTAAAAAATATTTACCTCTCTCTTTCATTCATTCCACCACAATACTTCATTCAGGGATTATTTCACCATTGTTAAGTTTCTAATAATGACAAGTAAATCTTTGCTATTAATTTGTTTAGCTTTCTTTCTTTTTTGCTTACTTTCTTTTTAAGTCAAGACATCTGAGTTCCAGTGATAATCGTTTAAGTTGATCATTTGGACAGTCCTGGAAGAATGAAGTTGTTTGAGTGTAAATTATTTAACTTTAAAGAAGACAGTTATATATATTTTGTATTTTTGCTGCAAGTAATTAACTTCAGGGATAAGTTATTTTTATCTGACACACCTATTCCTCATTTTTTCGTACTGCGTGTAGGTTGAAAGAAACAAAGAAAACCAGAAAAACAACACAGAAAATTAAATGGTATTCTCTCCATTCTGCTGTGATTCCAAAACTTCTCTAAAAACATAAAGCCTACTCAATTTTTTAAAATAAAGAGCCTATAACAACACTCAGACATTTTAAAACTCTTTTTTACGTCTTGCATGTTTCCAGAAGATCAGTGCGCATTCGCGGGTCCTACTCCGCTGTCAGCCAAGCTCGGTGCACTTTTATCTCTTCTCTCCATTGTGCCTTTGCTTCTGTTAAGTCTCTATCAAAAGGTGGGGAGATCTTTTACAAAGTTTATGCTTTTCAAATTTTTGAAAATCAGTTGCCGAAATAACACAGATCAAAGTTGTTTTATCCTCATTTTATCTTTAGCTGCTTTTTACCTCTAGGCACTTTGTCTTGCCTGGGCTGATTTCCCAGACATTATCTAAACATACCTTGTGGGTTTCTTGCTCTCTCTGCCTTTGTCTGTGAGCTCCGTGTTGGAAGCTGTCATTTACTGCTCTCCAGTCCCTGCACTTCTATCAAAATGTCATCTGTGCTTTCAATGTCTGATTGAAGTCTAGCCTCTCTCCCGAAGCCCTCTCAGATCAGAGCGGCCGGAAGCCCCCTCTCTATTCATTGTGCCGTTTATCACTCATTCTTATCACCGCTTTTTATTATAGTTAGCAATGTAGACTAGATTAAAATTTCCTTTCTTGGACAGTTAATATGTGTTGAAATGAGGGAAAAATAAGTAAATTATTCATGGGTCACACATTTTGCGAAGGTAATAAAGTTCTTCAAGTTTCAAGCACTGAGAAAATTTTAAAAAAAGTATGCGTTGAACTAAATCACTATCATGTAGTGTTACAACTCTATATCCTTAGCCTATAGTCTCAGATTCAGAGTTTCTCTGAGTGATAGTTGCCTACAATTTAACATTAAAAGTTCATTTCTCTGCAGCAAAGTATACTTTGTATGAATTGTTGATGTGTATTTTGATTAGTCCTTCAAAACCTTACTTTCTAATAAATTAGGATGATATACCTGCAATATATTTTTAATAGTTTTTGAGACTTTTTCCTAAAACCAGAAACCCATTACGACTTAGGTGTTGGATTCATATATCATTTTGAAGTATGTTGTTCTTATAGCTTATAACACGTCACTGAATTTAAAAAGAGGTTTTCATTTTAAAATTGACACATGATCACATCTAGATTAAATTATTGAACTGAAGAGAATCAAGAATCATCCTTTTCTTTCATCTTTTTGAAGAATCTGATTGACCTAGTCGAATTTTCACAATGGTGGCCAAAACGAGTATCAGTGCATTAGCACTGGCGCAGTTACGGTCAGACGCAGAGAGCTACAGGAAGAGTACATTCTTAGAAAATTATTCTGCCTGTTTTCTTCTCTCAGCAAATCTATTTTATATTTACAATATCTGTTTTAGAGGGGCAGCGTTGTTAGGAATCCCGAGCAGGAATTAGCTGTGTGGCTTTGAAACAGTCTCTTCCCCAACAGGCACCTGAAATTGTCACTTCTGTGTATAGTGATGGTTTGGAACTTGTAGATAGCTAAGGTGGTCCCTCTAGTTTGATCCTTCTATATCTTCAGGCTTACGCTTTGTAGGGAAAATCCTCATAAAGTACTTATCCTATTTACCCAAATATTCTCCGGAAGAACAAATACAGAAGGCTCTGTGTGTGCTATATCTTCTCCATGTCGTATATGAAAGGAGGACTGATTAACTTTTTTTTAAGTAAGGAAAATAAAAAGAATTTTAGCTCCAGAGATTGATTTCTGTGGCAGTAGACGTTCTCCCATTCAGTAAACCGAGGAACAAATGAAAGCCTCAGAAGTGCACTTTGTTCAATTTCACAGGAAAGATTCCACATCTGGTAACCCCGGGTCCCTTCCACGTATACATCAAAGTGAGAACAAGCAGAGAGCCCGGAGAAACAACTCAATGTCTCCATCAAAATGCGCTTCAGCTGTTCCCCAGTCCATGAAACGCTCGTTAACAAACCAAGGCAATGGGCACGGAGTATACAGGCTCACCTTTGCATATTAATGAGCGATGTGTAATAACATTTATGGCTCTTGCTGTTCCACAGGCAGGGAACATGGAGATTAGAACTGGGCCATATAAGTGTCAAGGGGATTTACGGGCACGAATACCGCTGTGTTAAAACAGTAGTCTCTTAACAGCCACAAATGCCCTATTTATATGCAGGTACTTGGCAGTACCTTATTTCTTGAGCCACCCAGTACCCTCTCGGTAGAGAAGCAACCGAAAACGCAGATCTACCACCAACGGTTTTATGAGGCCATATGCCCCTTCAGAAACAATGCAGCTTGGGTTTTCCTGCCATAATAACATGCATTATCCTAATGTTTCATAAAAATCTTTCATTTAACAGGGGAAAACCAAGATGTCAGGGAGAAAAATGCAGCTAAAGTGTAACTAAACAAGACTCTAAGTGCTGGAAGTAAAATAATGGTTTGCTACTTTACCAGCAGTGTGAGGTCTCCTCAACGTAAAAATCCCAAGCCAACAAGAAGGGAAGAGAGTGGGATATGCACATTTATATGGTCTTTTCTGAGAATTTTAAAGTATTTTAAGATCAGAAAATAACAAATGTCTGCATCTAAGCGGCCGTCTCCTCCATTTTTACCAAGTCTGGCCCGACCCGCCCGCTCTCAGAGCCCTCCTCGGTGCGCACTACATTATGAATGAAGCATAGAGCTTTAAGAATTAGAGTTCCACAGCATTTTCTTTCCAATTTGTCACATTTAGAAATGTATTGCATTTTTCTACACAAATTAGGCTTGCATATTTCTGGTTTGGTTGCAATATAATACCGAGAAAACCTGAGAAATGACTTACAACATTGAAGTAAGATGGTAGAACCAGAACTCGCCGACAGCAGCGCAGAACAGGGCGTGGATATTCCACATGAACCAACGTTCCTGTATCAGAATAGACAGGGAATTAGAGAAGTGGAGATGGAATTGTGGAAGACCCAAAGCAATTCGATAACTTCATTAAACAAAGTTAACCCATTAGGCAGAGCTCATTGTTTTCCACTATTATTTCCAATAATGCATTATTTCTATAGTTGCCACTAACAGAGTATGCGCATGTGAGCCAGTGGGACAGCCAGCACATGGCCAGCAAATCATGCGTGTTCTTCAATGCATGTCTAATGCCTAAAATATATTTATAATCCATTTACATTTTGTGCATTTCTTTATCTGGGATGGAAAACATCTCTTCATTTTTGCAAAATCTAACCAGAGGCTTTTACACAGTATTTTTGTGCTTTTTGAGAGAAGGAATGGCGTTGGGTTCTGGATCGTCACGTGCATAAACGTGATACCTTGTAATGGCTTCTAAATACTCTGCCAGAGTAAAGCACAATGAGAAGGGACAGGAAGGGACAGTTTTCAAATAACACAAAGTGATCGCTATGCCATACACGTATACACTGTGAAGTAAAGATAATGACTTCGAGAATGGCAACGTCTTCTAAGTTTTCTAAGATGTTTGGGTAAAAGAAACAAGGCCCAGTTAAAATGGAGATTAAGAATAAGTAGAATTTCAATTAGATGGAGTAATGTTTGAACCTAATCCCTGAGTTCACAGTTTACACTTTTGGGTCTTTAGCTGTGTATTTTGACAGTGACATCACAGTGACGTGAAGGAAGGAAGCCGTGTGTACTTGGGAACTAATGACTTGTCGCAGAGAACAATGTGTCTTTCAACCGGTGAAAATGCAGTTTATCCCAACATTAGTTTCTCTTCTCGGGCAGAAATGTTTTAGCAGAACGAAGTTAACAGCCAGGGTTATCGGTGGCACGTGCAACGGGACCCCTTGTAACCACGCAGTATTTATGTTTTAGAAAGTTTTTAGAAGTGTAGCACACATTTGTGGATTTTTTGTCCTAGTCCATTCTTAAATTTCCAGACCATACTTCATTGTTTTGATGGTATGAGCATGTAGCATTGGGCAGGAATCAAGCTGCCCCATTGTTTGTACGCTAATTACCTTTTATGAGTTATACATTCTTCAATTTTAATAGCATGACATTTATTGTCAAACACTGAAAATTAATTCTGACCCTTCATTTATGTACCTTACATTATACTCAGTCAAGTCGTTACGTCGCCCGCGCTAGGAACGCCCATTTTCCCAGCCTGGGTGCAATCTGTTCCCCAGTGCTTGTCTCCTGTCCCGGAGCTCCCGGCGGATACGGAAGAGGAAGGGCAAAATACAATCCCTGTATACCAACACGGGGAACAGCACGTTTGTTCCATTCTTAACAGGGTTTAAATGTTTACTCACTTGTCTTGAAATGTTTAGAAATTAAAGAAAACTGAACATTAGCTTTTGGGCGGGGGCTGTAAGCTTAGGAGGAAATAATAATTTTTTTCTCAATTTACTTTGTACCCAAATACTTGCAGTGTTAAATGACTAAGAGCAAAATGCAGAAGCATATTCCTTTACAATCTGCCGCCTCTCCCAGCTATACGAAACAATTTTTAAAAAGAAGCAGTCACTTCTTGTAAAACTATAGGGTGACAGCTAAGGTGGGGTGGTTAGCGGGGGAGGGACTGAGCAAATAGGAAAGAGGACTCACTGACGCCGACAACAGCGTGGGGAGTCCTGGGGGCGGGGGGTTTCTACAGGGATTAAATGCTAATGGGGAAAAAGAGAAAGAAAAACCATATCTAATTAGAATTTTAACCAGATTATTGCTATGCCTGAAATCAACATAAAAGGACCATCTCGGAGGTTTTTGAAATTATCAGCTGTGAACTGCTTGTAACTAGTGTCAACGTACGTGATTGTCGCACCGCTGTGCTGTACACATAATCAATACAGGATAATATGGAATGGCAGCTGTAATTAACAAGTAAATTTTAATTTCAAAAACGGTTTCATCGGAAGTCTCTATTTCATTATCATCTTTGTTTCCTCTGTACTTGAAGTGCCTGCTGTACTTCTGAACCTGGCTAGAAATGTCTGTAAGGTAAAGAGATAAGAGGAATCGACTAAAGTCATCAAAAATGGTGCTATACGGAGAATGAAGGCCAAGCGATACTCTTGAGTCCTTAATGTTTACATTTAAGAAAATCATAATCTCAAAGTATCGCCCTTCATTCACCCTATGCTTGAGCCAGTGTGGCAACCTGCAACATAGCGAAGTTTACTCTCATCTGAAATCCTCTCCTCTCCAGCCCTCGCCTCCACGTGTTGGCCTGTGTAACGTTTTCTTTAATGTCAAATAAACATTCTCTCCTAAGTGTTCTCCCTTCATTTTCCCCGCATCCGCCCCTTCACCGACACCACCGCCGCCACTCACTTCGTTATAATCCAGGGATACGGGTGACTGAGACTGTCAGCGCTTTGTGGGCGGGAGCCCTAATTGTATTATTGTCACAGCATCTGCTCAACCTGCCGCCATGCTGGTCCCTCAGCCCCCAGTGGTGGACTTAGGACCGTCTCCTTTCCTCCCGTGATGTCGCTCTTGGTGGTATCATTTCTAAGGGGTTAAATGCCATCAATATGCTGACGACTGTGTCATCTCTAAACCCATATATCTAGCTGCTAACTTTCTATTCGCGCTGCCCTTGTGCCGCACCAAACAGAGGGTGTTATAGTGAACTAATCTATAGGGCGTTTGCTCAGGTTTTTAAAGTAAGCTTGATTATAATGTGACCTTTTTGAATTACTTCAAGAAGACACCAAACTAATTTTAATAATTAAGGAGGAATAGTATATGTCAATCATACCTCAATAAAATATTTCAAAATATGAGTTCACCTCATATCTAAAAAACGCAGAAATAGTGGTTTTCTAAACATATCTGCACTTTTATGCTGTTTTTAAAATTATATTTTATTAAATGTTTTGATAATCATAGATTTGTCATTAAACATAGAAAAGATAAATAGTGCCTCTTTTAATTTGAAACAGAGTTTTTACCAGAATGAAGATATGTGTGTCTGTATAGTACGTGCAGCTTTAAGGGGGAAAAACTTTAAAGTGTGGGAAAATGTAAGTTAAAGACCAATACATTTAAATTGATGCTTTAGGAGGAATATGACTTTTTTGCTTTTGTTTGGAATATATATGTATATATTTTTTTTAATTTTCACTGCCAATAATTCACTAATTCAAACAGTCAATGTGCCATTAGGTCGGCTCCGACTCCTGGTGACCCAGTGAATGAGTGACATCCAGAATGTGCCACTCAGCTCCTATAGACGCGTAACGACGGCCCCTATGGAGACGGCCTCCGCAGAGCGGCCCTCCTCCTTTCCTGCCGCCTTCTCTGTTCCCAGCATCCTTGTCTTCTCAAAGAACCCTGCCTTCTCATGACAGGCCAGAAGTAGAGCAGCTTCAGTGTGATGTTTCAAGCTAATTTGCTCTAGGACCCTCTTTTTCCTCTTCTTTTTCTTTTAAATATATTTTTAAGGATTTTATTTATTTATTTTTAGAGAGAGGGGAAAGGAGGGGGAAAGAAAGGGAGAGAAACATCTATGTGTGGTTGCCTCTTGCGCACCGCCTACTAGGGACCTGGCCCGCAACCCAGGCATGTGCCCTGACTGGGAATCGAACCAGCGACCCTTTGGTTCTCAGGCCGGCACCCAATCCACTGAGCCACACCAGCCGGTATAGGATCCTCTTTTTCATCTTCTGGTGGTCCAGGGCCTCCACGCAGCTCTCCTCCAACACTGTACTTCAAGTGAATCATTTTTTTTTTCAGTCTCCCTCCCTGTCCAACTTTCACATATATATAAAATGTTTTCTAAACTTTTCTGAACTCCCTGGAAAAAGTTTAGTTGTGGATGCAAACTATACTACCATTTAATAGGATGCTTTTATAATATTGAAGACAATACAAACCTAAATCACAGTGTACATTTGAATGGATCTTACTGAATCACTCTCTGAACAAGATGATTTTCTAATGTCTTATATCATGCCATTTAAAAAATTAATAGTTTTGCCCTGGATGGTGTGGCTCAGGGGGTTGAGTCCTGGCCTGTGAACCAAATGGTTGTGGGTTCAATTCCTGGTCAGGGCACAGACCTGGGTTGAGGGCCGGGTCCCCAGTTGAGGGCATGTGAGAGGCAACTGATCAATGTTTCTCTCTCACATTGATGTCCCTCTCCTCTTTTTCCCTCCCTTCTCTTCTCTCTAGAGAAATAAAATAAATAAATAAATAATGAATAGTTTTATATTATGTTAAGTTCTGATTAATATTTATTGAGTTTAAAAATATGTTCAGTGTTCATTTTAGTTTCAAAGTCCTAAGGTCAGGCTAAATTTTTTATGGATTCAAATGTTAAATCAAGAGACAGGAAAAATAAATGTTAAGGACTTATGTGAGACACAGGAAGAGTTATAAACTTCCTCCTCAGTCTGGTGAGAAATAACCTGCTGTGACATGTGATCATTCTTATTTAACTTCCACCTTCATTCACAGTTTGGTGTAACCTAAAGAATTAAAAGAAAACAAACCTCTTTTGGATTAGGAATAATTTGTCTTTTTCAGTTATAACTTGAAAATCTGCCACTTCTTCACATGTAAAATGTCTTTAAGAAAGTGCATGTTTAGAAATACGTGTTTAGAAGCAAAACAACAGGAATTCGGTGACCACAACTTTGGTTTCAGGGTTTTTTTTTTAAAGGAAAGGTTCTTTGCCTCATTTTAACTTCGTGTAAAATAACTCTTCGATTAATGACATTATACATTGATTTATATATAAAGAGAATATAATCACATCAAATAGATTTTTTAGTTTATTATTTTTCATTGAATTTATTGAGGTGGCATTGGTTCATAAAATTGTATACATTTCAAGTGTACAATTCTATAATACGTCATCTGTATATTGCGTGTTCACCACCCCAAGTCAATCTCCTTCCATCACAACTTAGCCCCCTCCCCACTCCTACCTTCCCCACCCCCTCTTTCCCTCTGATAACCACCACACCGTAGTCTGAGTCTGAGGGTTTTGTTTGTTTGTTTGCTTAATATCTTCACCTTTTTCACCCAGCTAGATTTCTCCCTTTAAAAGTCACCTTAACTAGCTTACAAAGCCGGCTAACACCACCTTGCTGACTAGGTGTAACACTCTCTACAGATTGTGAAAGATTATTTATATTTTGCTCAGATCAAGTTCAGAAGTTTTGTTCACATTAATCTGAATAAAATTCAGGTACTTTTAAAAACACCTTTTGAAACTGTTCACAGATATCCCATAGTAAAGGAAGCTGTGAAATATTTTGCTGTTGATTTCAATCAATGCAATTTTATAGGAAACCACACACTTGGGACTGAAGGACCGTGCGGGCGGTGTGTGCATATGGAAAACAAGCCAAAGCAAGGGAACAAAATGTTTTCTCAGAGGAAGAGGGGATCCTGTATGTTACAAAATGATCGATATTGGGAAATAAAAGTAATGTCCCTGAGAGCGTTTGCATTTTGTTAAAAGACGGCACCCTCTTGGACGGGGCTTCCACAGTTTACATGTAGACCGCAGCATGTTTAAAGCATTTGATAAGGTGAGTTTGTCACTGGTCCTCTCTGAGTCCAGAATTTATTCTCTTGAATCTCTGTCTTCCATGTAGCTGAACTAAAGGGAGATGAGCATCATTCATTTTTTTATCAAATCCAATTTGTTTCAGCAATAGCTTAATTAAGCACATTATTGGCAGTCAATGAATAGCCTATCTAAGAATGAATAATTTGTTGAAGTATAATAGTTGTACGCTTTCCCATTTGGGCCATGGTGAATTTGTCCAGGAAGAAATCCTGTGTGAAAGGCATACATATTTTGCTATTTTTTTTCAGGGAAGGTGGTATATGTCATTAATATTATGCTTTCTGTTTCCAATAAGAACAATCAAATATGTCCGTGAAGTGACTGCGAGAGGAGTGTTTATGTTTCAATATCAATATTATTTTGAACACTGCTCAAGGAAATTAATCATGTTTCTTGCAGAGAATAGTACACTTATAAAAAGCAATATGAACAAACCGAACTTAACAAGGAAAATGGCATCAGACTCGTAGATGGAGAGCAGATGGCAGCTAGTGGGGGGGAGACAAGGCGTGGAGGGACTGAACAAAAAGGAAATAGGACTCAGAGACACGGACAGCAGCGTGGGGAGCGCTGGGGGAGGGGACATAAGGGGACTGTATGGCAATGGGAAAAATAAAATAAAGATTACATTTAAAAAATTATACCGCCCTGACTGGTGTGGATCAGTGGGTTGGGCATCGTCTCGCAAACGGAAAGGTTCTCATTCGATTCCCAGTCAGGATACATGTCTACGTCGTGGGCTGGGTCCCCAGTTAGAAGAGTGTGAGGTTACCAATCGACGTTTCCTTCTCTTTCTCCCTCCTTTCCCCTCTCTCTAAAAGTATAGAAGAAAAATCTAAGAAAATAAAAACAAATTGTACTTACCCCGAAGCTCAGACATTAGATTTGTGACTGTGATGTATTGTGTATGGGTGTGTGTGTGTGTGTGTGTGTGTGTGTGTGTGTGTGTGGTGGAACACATGTCAATTAGAGAATTGCCCTTTTGAGTTCAGTTATTAGAAGGAAAATTATAATCTTGCTGAAGAAAATCTGGGTTGTCTATTTTTGATAATGAGAAATAAATAATCAAGCTGAGAACACATACTGTAATTTGAATGTGGCATGTAAAAAATGTCATTAGCGCTAAACAGAAATATTTGGGAGTGGGTGATAGGTTGCTCACTTGTAATTATTTAGTCGATAATTGGTTTTCATTTACAAATTACAAGTACATGGCAAAAAATCTTCTTATATTTTGAAGACATGGGAATGCTAATTAGTCTCACATTAGCTCTTATACACTATTCATTAGCAAAGCAAAGCAAAGTCAAACATCTTGTCATGGATGGTATAGGTGATGACTGAGGAAAGACAGAAAACAGATAAGGGAGTACACCATGTAGTCTGGGGGAAAGCAGTTTGCCTGCAAAAGCGACAAAACTGCAAAAACACCAGCTATACGTCTCAGGTAGAGCCCGAGATCTCTTCTGCAGGAGTGGCCCACAAGTGCCTGCTTATGGACCACCCAAGAGCTAGGAATGTTTTTTACATTTCTAAATGGTTAGAAAAGTAATCCCAAGAGTAATGGTACTACTTCACACATAAGAAGAGCTCGTGGAGTTCAAGTTTCACTTCCATAAAGCAAGTTTGATTGGCACATAGTCATGCCTGTTCTTTTATGTACTTCCTTTGGCCACTCGCATTCCACCAAGGCAGAATTGAGCAGTTAGCGCATGCGCCTTACCGCCAGCAAAGCTTGGAATATCTGCAAATATCCCTCTGCCGATACTGTGCGCCACCCACCCCTGGTTTCAGCCTGACGGGCCATTCTTAAGACTTCCATTTGTAACGTTAGTGAGGTGAGAAACCCATACACTTTACCCGTTTAGTGTTCGATGGACAATTCAATGTGTTTTTACTGTAGTCACAAAGTCGTGTGGCCATCATCACAATGAATTATTTCATAGTGCGCTCTTTACCCAGCCCCTCCCCCACCCAGCTGCCGGCCACCACTCGTCCACGGCCTGTCTCCATAGAGTAACCTATTCTGAATATTTCATATAAACGAAATCATGCAATATGTGGTTGTGTTTCTGGCTTCTTTGCCTTAGCATAATGCTTTGCGATGGCTTTTTAGTGGCATGTCAAGCAACGAAAACGGTATGGCCTCAGTATTACTCTAGCATCAGAATCTCTTTTCATTTCCATAAATTGCTGCAGCACGGGCGCTTGGGGAGAAAGATTCTTTAATATGTGCATTGGAAAAATACTATCAAATGCAGTTTATAATGTACTCTGTACACATTGAAATGGCCTAGGGTGTCAAAGCACATTGTAATTGCTAGTTCTTACATGGGTCTTGGCCTAAAAATGTGTAGAGTGTATTAGAACCCTGAAAGTAAAGGGACATGCAATACACTGATAATATATGATGGGCAATCATTTGTGGTATTATACTCAGATCCAAATATTAGGTTACTATTAATTTATCTAATTTGTATAATCATGCATAATGTATTGAACAGCATTCACATACAAAAAGAATTACGCTGAGATTCCGATGTTCTAATACATTTAGGACACTGTGTAGAATGAAATCTTAGGGTACTGTTTAACATCAGTATTATTTTCTTCACCAACAGCTTTCCTGGGCTGCTTTGGGGTTTGTTTTGACAGGAGAATATTCAGTCTGGATGCAAATTGTTTCGCTAAATGTTCACACTGTCAGTATCATATGACCTTGAACATGAATTGACATACAGATTATTTGCACATCTCCTCTTTGATTGGTAATTTAGACAGAGCAAATAAACATTGTGATTTCTGATGAAAATTTATCTCAGTTTCTTTTTCCTTTTGAAAATACATGACATTAAATTATCTACAGATAATAGTTGGTACTTTTTGAAAGCAAAGTCAATTTGACTTAAGAAGAACTTTCACTCAGAATAACATTAGCTGCACGCGCGAGTACCTTACAAAGTTAACACCCGTGCTTGTTCTTATGAACTATTTATTTACGAAACAAGAATGAGGAACCTACATCAGAGAGATGGTGAGTCTATGCATTGTGGCGATGAAAGCCATTTCAAAAGTCATTGATGATTTGTTCATAGTTAATGATTATATGCATATAAAAACTAGTGTTTGTGTGCCATGATTCAGCAGGAAATATGATATCGGACTTCATTATTAAAATGCTATTATACTATCTATGATGTATCAATAAACAGGGGATAATATATCTACATTATTCTGGTTATTTACATTGGTTTGAACATGCTCCATTTATACAATCACTTTTAGAAAAGGATTAAAATGACCTATTGTCCATGCCCTTCTACTTTGTTCATGTTTTCTTTGACCAGAAATAAAATATGAAAGGAACGGATAGTCAGGGTTAATACATATTAAAAAGAGAACAGTTTTAAACTACCGCCCTGACTGGTGTGGCTCCATTGGTTGAACATCATCCTGCAAAGCGAAAGGTCGCTGGTTGGATTCCCAGTCAGGGCCCATGCCTGGTCCCTTGTTGGGGCACATGTGATACGTAACCAATCAATGTTTCTTTCAAACATTGATGTTTCTGTCCCTCCCCCCTCTTTAAAAATAAATAAATACAGAAATAAATATGTACAGATGTAAAAACATTATTTTCCAGATTTCTAAATCTGTCTTCAAAAATAAAATTATAAATTCAAAGTATAAATATATATGTGCATATGGAAAACTATATACATGTATATGCATGCACATATATATACTTATAATACACATGCATATATCAGTTCAATATTGTTGCTAAAGATTTTTTATCATTATTAATTTTTGGTTCAGTAGCTAGGCACATTTTTAATTTAATCTGTTCAAATATAAATTTTTTTAAATGTTTTTAAATTTTTTTAAAGATTTTTTATTTATTTTTTAGAGAGGGGAAAGAAGGGAGAAAGAGAAGGAGAGAAACATCCATGTGTGGTTGCCTCTCACGCGCCCCCTACTGGGGACCTGGCCCACAACCTAGGCGTGTGCCCTGACCGAGAATTGAACCACCAACCCTTTGCTTCACAGGTCAGCACTCAATCCACTGAGCTACCCCAGCCAGGGCCAAATGTTTTCTTTTGACACTTTTAAAATATGCTTATTATGTAGTTAGAATATAGTCACTTTTAAGTGAAGTTATCTGTAAGAGATTTCACTAGCTATAGATTCTATTAAGAGGGACAAACTAAAAAAAGTATATTTTTGAAAACCTCTGTGTATTTAGTCAATAACAGTAAATGAAATAAAACAATATGTAAAAATATTATGACATGCTTTAGATCACTTTTTCCTAATCTTTAAATAAAGGTCCTTTTATACTTTTTTCTTTTGTTAGAAACGACTCATTCCCTGGCTGAGTAGTTAAGTTCATTAGAGTGTCATCTCATACACCAAAATGTCACAGGTTCGATTCCCAGTCAGGTCACATACGTAGGTTGCAAGTTCAATCTGCGGTTCGGGAGTGTGTGCGAGGCAACCGATATTACTCTCTCACATCTCTCCCTCTCTGTCTCTCTCAAATAAATAAAAAACATATTCTCAGGTGAGGATTAAAACAAAAAACAGCAACTCATGAAAATAAAAACTCTTGAGAAATTTAAAAAAAAAAACCCTTATATGTAGTTTTCCAAATTATGTTTCCTGTGAATTTGTACTCCCCTCAACCCCCCTATGAGCAAGGTTTATAAAATCAATCAGCTCTGTGCTGTGGAGTCTGGCTGCCCTCAAAAAGCATTTATTTAGTGCTAGGTGTATGTAGCTTGTGATTCATCTCCTCCCTTAGCTCTCAGTCTGAGAGGTTCCTGAGAATTGACATGATGTGAAGATACGTCAATAAATATGTCATTTGCATTTACAGTCATAGAGAAAAGGTTGATGAATACATAAATAAAGCTATAGAGATGGTCTATCTAGGCAATATACAGCTTTATTCATTATTATTCTGTCATTAATGTTACCTGGGGATTTGGATATCATCATCCTGTTTCATTTGTGTATGTATGCAATGCCGCTCTCTAGAATTCTCATAGTTCTTATTAGTTAAAGTAGAAACAGGTGCAGCGTAGAACACTCCAATGAGTTGATTTAACTTCATTTTTCTTAACATTCTTCTCACAGAGATGAATTAAATAGAAATTTGATATGAATGGCATGCAAGATTTTATTGGTAATCGGTAACATTGAAAGTTACATAAATTTTTAAATCCTATACCCCATTTTTCATTGTTCATGCCATTTACCAAGACGTTAGCGTTGCAAATTAGTGAGCTTGACTGGTTGCTGGGTCAGCGCGGGTGGAGTGGGACGTGATGAATGGCTTCGTTCGTTATGAACGATAAAAGAAAACAAGGGAAACTCTTTAGACATTATCGCATTTTAACTTAAGCCAGACAGAGACACGTGCTTCAATATTAAAAAGTGAAGCTGTAGTGCATGAAAGATGGAGCTTTTCCTTTCCCAGTTTGAATTCCGTATTGTCTGTAAGAAGCCCTGTTTTAGTGTTCCACTTTTTACAGCCCAGGACCCTGAAATCCACAAAAGGTGTGGCTACTTCAGCCAGTCATGGACGGAGTCACGTAGAATAAATCAAAATGCTCAAGAACATTTAATTAATCAAAGGGAAGGGAAGGAAAGAAAAAAAAAACCTGATAGACCGTTTATAAAACTCATTTCAAGAATCGATGTTGCTCTATTAAACTGCTGTATATAAATAAATATGTGGTGCTTTAAAATACCATTAAACATTTACTTATTCTTGGCTGCTACTCTCTTTTGGTTATTTGGAAGTTTTGCACAAATAACTTTCCTCCTATTGCACTGTCGTTACTACGGAGCTTTCGCAGGACTACATTCTTTTATTCCTTTTTAGCTCTTTCTCTCTTTCTGGTGCATCTTGCCACCCCCTAACCACCACCCCCCCAGAGCTCTCCATCTATGAGTCTGCCTCTATTGTGCCTGTTAGTTCCATTTGTTCCTTGGACTCCACATGTGAGTGAGATCATGTGGTATTTGTCTTTTTCTGACCGGCTTATTTCACTTAGCATGATATTCTCCAGATCCATCCATGCTGTTGCAAATGGTAAGCTTTTCTTCTTTTTGACAGCTGAGTACTATTCCGTTGTGTAGATGTCCCATAGTTGTTTATGTCCTCATCTACTGATGGGCACTTAGGCTGTTTGCAAATGTTGGCGATTGTAAATAACACTGCTATGAACATAGGGGTGCACGTATTGTTTCTGATTGGTGTTTTGAGTTTCTTTGCATATATTCCCAGAAGTGGAATCACTGGATCACAGAGCAGTTTTTCCATGGTTAATTTTTTGAGGTATCTCCATACTGCTTTCCACAGTGGCTGCCCCAGTCTGCATTCCCAGCAAGAGTGCATGAGGGTTCCCTTTTCTCCACAGCCTCACCAGCACTTGTTTGTTGATTTATTGATGATGGCCATTCTAACGGGTGTGAGATGCTATCTCATTGTGGTTTAAATTTGCGTTTCTCTGATGATTAGTGATGTTGAGCATTTTTTCCTATGTCTATTGGCCATCTGTATGTCCTCTTTGGAGAAGTGTCTATTGAATTATAAAGAGCAAGGAATCTGAATCAAATTTTGCCTTTAGTTTGAACATTTCTTTGTGGAAACTATTCAGATGATTTAGGAGGCCACAGCTGTGAGCAACCAGTGATTGGCAGCTTCATCACAACAATGCATCCGCTGACGCATCACATCTCATGCAGAGTGTTTTAGCAAAACATGAAATCACCCAGGGGACTCAGACCCACTACAGCCCAGAAGTGACGCCTTGCAACTTCTGGCTTTTCCAAAAACTGAAATTACCTTTGAAAGGGTAGAGATTTCAGACCATCAGTGAGACTCAGGAAAATACAACAGGGCAGCTGATGACGATGGGAGAACTGTGTGAGGTCCCAAGGTGCCCACTTTGAAGGGGACTGAGGCGTCATTGTCCTATGGACAGCGTTTCTTGTATCTTCTTCACTAGATGTCTGTTCTTCATAGTACATGGCTGGGTACCTTCTGGACAGATGTTTCTTTTTTCCGCAAAACAACATTAAGCATCTTGGGGTTGACACTTGGGGTATCCACATTTCCTTGTACATTGTAGAAATCCCTAGTAATAGTTCAGCACCTAAGTACACTCTTAAAATTGAAAAAACCTATTTCTGTACCTATAAATGCTGCATGGAAATTGACATGAGCATTATTTGGAGGTAAAAATATAACTTTAGTAATATATACTCAGAATGCTGGGAATAGATGTGACAATATATGACATGGTACATTTTGATTTCTCTTAAATGGGAAATGTATAGCTATCATTAGAAGCATTATTATTATTGATATTATTTTATTTTGAGAAAAATGGAAATGATAAGTTTTTTAAATCATTAGCAGAAACAAAATTGAGAATGGGGATATTGTACTATAGATCTAATGCAATTATTTATCTTTTGAAATGGCAAAGTAATCTGACAAACTTAACACTTTAATTTGATCAAAATCTGTAATTGCAACATTTTTCTAAATGACTTTATATTATGTCTTCATATTTGGGAGGAAATTTTTCAAATTTCCTTCTGAGGGGCCTTCTCTTCCTGTTTCACTCTACCGTGCATTTCAAACGCAGTTGGCCTGCAGTTGGACGGCTGGGGAGGGACTTAGAAATCCTATTTTTCTTTAATCGATTGGGAAAATGTTCCCAGGTCTTTCTAATGGTCACTTGATGAGAACTTGATTGCAGTTTTTTAACTTCTTCCATCAATAAATCACCGATTAATGTGCCGAACACCTACATATTCAATCGTAGGCACTCTAGGTGTTTTTCCTGTAGCAACTAAAATAGGACTGGGACGTAGTAAGTGCACTATATTGTATTGCAGGGGCTTTAGCACAGGACGGATTCTGAAAACCTTTGAACAGCCACCGTGTGGCTATTGAGCATTTGAAATTATTGCAATTATGATGGTCTGAATTGAAATGTCTTTGAGTATAAAATACACATAGTGTTACAGAGCAGGGCGGGGCCACCCAACGACATCCCAACCCCGCACCGGGCTCGTTATGCTCGCGGCCAACGGAAAGACGTCTCTCAATACCAGAGACTGGCGAAAGGAAAGGAATTGTGTATTTTCAAGTTATACAGGCTTGGAGTAATGACTTAAGGTCTCCTTTAAAATACTAGAGTTCTCTAGAATACCCACAAACACACACACAATCCTTCTTTCTCCCCTCTGCCCAGTGCAGGGAACCGTATGTCAGGGAAAGAAGTAGAAGTCTGTGATTCAGGCAGTGCCTCGGTTCCAACACCATCCACTGTGTCGTCACCAACACGATCTCCAGTTAATCCAAAACCATGTGGCGCCTCCTCATGGCCCACCAGCAAGAGTCCTTTCACCCCTCTTTTTCCAGGCAAGGTCTCTCCTGCTTCTTAGGCTGCGTGGCAAAAGGAGCCACCCAAAGCCACGTGGTCCTCTCTCTCTGTCTGTCAGGTTGAGGGGTCCCCACTCCTCCAAAGCCTCGTGGTCCAGACCCTCCCGCAGCGTCTCTCCTGCATTCTTCCGAACTGCTAAGAGAGAGCTCGGCATCGCTGCTACATCTTGCTTCCCAGCTTCCTAAGCTGCATGGCAGAGGGAGCCCCAAAGCTTCAGGGTTCTCCCCTCTCGCCAAAAGCAGTGTGTTCCTCCTTTCCCAGTTACATCTTGAGTCCAAGTCCCTTCCATCCCCCTGGCTCAAAGCAAGGCCACAGTATTTAACATATCTATGAAACCAGTTAAAGGTTATAGATATGCTAAATGACCATGCCAGAGGTGAGCTGCAAAGCTGCTGCTATACAAAACAGCTCTGCATGGCCCTGCTCCAGGAGTCCCATCCCCCCCAGTTCAGACTGGTGGGGGTGAGGACATCCTAGATATATCTTTTCTAATATTTCCTGGACACCTTGAGTTCTGGACCCCCTTAAAAATCCCTATTTGGGTCCACTTCTTGGCTGCACCCTGTTACGATAGGATAGTAAAGATTTAGTATAACAAATGTAAAATATCTCTAATAATTTTCATATTAATTACATGTTGAAAGATTGATTTGTATATATTGGGAAAATATATTATTAAAATTCAACTTTTTTTGCTTTTATGATGTGGCTACTAGAAAATACCAAATTACATATAGGGCTTGTATTTGAGATTTACATTATATTTCTACTGAACAGTGCCAGTGTACAAGTGAAAACACAGCGACTTTTCTATGGTCATGTGACTTCTAATGAAGTGAATACTTGTGGGACAATTTGCATATCAGGAGATAGGTTTTTGCACTTTGCACATTAGCGTAGGTAGCGGCTGGCAGCTTGGGATTCTGGCAATCATTATTGGCAAAACCAAACATTTATCACAAAAAGTCTCTTAGGTAAGAAACTTTCAGTAACATGAATCTAAGAAACTCAATTTGTCTTCTTAAAATTATTCAATCTTGAATCTAAACAGCTAATTTTCATATTGATTCCTTGGGTTTAAAGTGACTCCATACATGACATTTGAATATATTTTAAGTTAAGTAAGCGCAAGGCTTTATTTTGCTAATGAATTACCACTTCCAAAAATCTGTCTCTGGATTACAAAATCAGGTAAATGCATGGAGTATGTTTTATACCAATTCATAGATCTAATTATTTAGAAGACAAGTAGAACCCATTTTCCAAACCTAGAACTCATCAGGGTTCATCCACCCAACGTCCCTTAGCTTTGGGTGCCTTTCTCGCGTGGGACCTGAGCTTGAAACAATTTTCTGTTATTGAGATAAAGGCCCTATGTTCCCTCTCCTGACACAGACAAAGTGGTTTTGTCTTCTGTTCTCTGCGGACCATGGCAGATACTGGTTTAAATGCACAGTCTGAAACTTATAAATACTCTACATTTTTTCCCTATTAAGGATTAATATCATTAGCCACTAATTACTAGGTGAGAGCAGAACTGGAAGATGTGGAATCATTTAATGGCAAAAGCTAGAACTATTGGTCTAGTAACCAAATAAAAATGACAGAGTGTAAAACATGTTATAATATATTGTCAGTCGCTGTAATAAAACTATTTTAAAGCACATAAACGTAGTGTATAAAATGAAGTAGTTTGTGGCAATATGCTTATTTCGGTTAAAATGGTATTTCTATTAAAAAGGAGTAAAAAATTATTAATAGACTCGAATATTCAGTTTTTTGCTATTGATGTTATCAGCATCTATTCATAAGCTAAATTAGAATTTATACATATTTTACTCTTACTAGGTTAGTATTTTCATCATGCCAATTTTAGAGTTTTCTTAGGGTCATTTTTATAACATAAATATTTACTTGAATAACATCAAGAATAATGTTCTTTGTAACATGGAAAAGAAAGACTTATATGTTGAAAGGCAGGTTCTCAATGGCTTTCTGTTCAGGATTAGGGAATATCATGAATTCTTTTTTTTTTTTAAGATTTTATTTATTTATTTTTAGAGAGAGGGGAAGGGAGGGAGACAGAGAGGGAGAGAAACAGCAATGTATGGTTGCCTCTCACATGGCCCTCACTGGGGACCTGGCCTGCAACCCAGGCATGTGCCCTGACTGGGAATCCAACCGGGACCCTTTGGTTCCCAGCCCGCGCTCAATCCACTGAGCTACACCAGCCAGGACACGAATTCTTTTAATACTCTGTACTTTGTGCATCCTAACATAGCTGTACGTCATAGAAAATGTATTTCATAGGTGATGGGCCCTGTTCGCTTTACTTATCCCCTTGAGCAGGACTTGGAGTTTCCGATATCAATGCACAAGAGTCTGTTCTCTGGAGCAGATCGTGCTTACGTTGAGTTCGCTACACTTGCTTTATTTGCCTGCGTTGTTCTGCACTGAGGGTCTGCGATTTTGAGGGCGAAAGCAAGTACAAATTACAAAAAAAACGTAATATCTTAAAGATGTTGGAGTCGTGATCAAGTGAAAAAAGCTAATAAGCACAGTTTTGCTCCTCTAACATAAATATGTAAAAGTACAGAAGCTGTAGAGAGGAGGGGATTGAACTGAACGATGCACGCATGAAGTTTGGAAACCCTTCTACGCGATCAGTCTGTGAGGACAAGCTCTGCGCCTGCTGGCTCCTTGGTCACGGGAGCCGCTGCAAAACCCTCAGCACGTGTTGAACGGAGAAACAGCCTTCACAGTGCGCACGCATCACGTGTGTGGATTCTTGGTCTGCGGAGACTGAACTCATCACATTACCGATTTTTAAAGTTTGCATAGTTACGGGTAACAGTTGGTATATTTTGGCATTATAAAACACCTTAGAAAGGGTTTTGGTGCTGAGAAGAATAAAAACTAAAAGTGTCCGTGCTACAGTATAAATAGGAATTATTTAGAGCGAATACAAAGGGATTTGGTGAAGATCTCAATGTCAGGAGCAAAACGATGGCCATTGAGGAGATTGGTGTTAACATTTTATGTCAAAGTATCAAAGCTTTAGTCATTTATCATTTAAAAATATTAAGACTGCTTTCGAAATATGAATGAATCATCTGGACCCAAAGGAAAATCACAAACGACTGAATTATACTGCCATCTTTATAGTCCTCTGAAATTTAACGTTGTAATAAGTAGTGTTGTCCAACTTTAACTCAGCAATTTTATGGGGAAATACTTTTTTTAAAGATTTTATTTTTATTTATTTTTAGAGAGAGGGGAAGGGAGGGAGAAAGAGAGGGAGAGAAACATCAATGTGTGGTTGCCTCTTGTGCACCCCCTACTGGGGACCTGGCCCGCAACCCAGGCATGTGCCCCGACTGGGAATCGAACCGGGACCCTTTGGTTCCCAGCCCGCGCTCAATCCACTGAGCTACATCAGCCAGGGCAGGGAAATACTTTTTAAACAGAATAATTACCTGGTTTGGAGGTGTCCTGCCATGGTATCTCCATCTTGCCGGAAGTGAGAAGTATTATCTGCGGTACTACGCTCTGGTGACTGAGATACACTAACACAGAACCCGAGTGCTGGGTTCTTATTGTTGTTGTTTCGTTTGGTTCGTTCCTACCTTACTAACCCGAAGGCCTTTATTACTGAGTCAGAAGGTCGAAAAGTACAGTTTAGTTCACATAAAGAGGACAAAGTGGAAAATCGGTTAGGGAAGAAGGCACCACCATCTAAAAACTTGATGTTAGTTAAGCTCTAAGATAACTATTTTATCTTCATTTGCCTTACTAATTGTAAGTAATTATCATTTGCTGTTTATTGTTTCCTTAGAAGTGGTCTGAGAGGTGCCAGGAACAAATGACATATTTATGAATGTTCTTGAGTGCAAACTTGGGAGGGAAGCATGAACATGTCTAAAAAGGAAGTGGAAATATAAGATGGGAACCACAGACAAGTGCTTAAAAAGTATACCACTCCGTTTCACCACAAAGAATTCTTGATGGACGTTAAAAAGTTGCATTCTTTCTCACTTTGAGTCAAGAGCTCCGTTCACACTATGATGGTGGTAGGTTAGGGTTAAGAGTCATTGACTTGATAAAAACAAAGTAATCATTGAAAAATATCATCAGTCAGCATAATGATGAGTTCCTGATATATATGAACAGAAAAGTGCCTTATTGCAGACTCAACATAAAATCTTTGTATTTTAAAGCTGTTCTGACGAGCGGCCATCTCTGTGATTGCCCCTCAAACACCTTCGTGTCTATTTCTATTGTAAAGCGCTCTTGCTGTGGTGTTTGATCTCTGTACAGGGCACTTGTCAGGATAAAAATCTGTGGTGTTTGCTCGCTCTATTACATATATAATGCCCCACTTAAACAGCATTAGACAGTTCAAGAGGCTATTGGCTTTGTTGTTAATCACATACAGCCCTGCATCGCTGCTGATGCTCCGTAATTACGACCAGTGCTGTATGTGATTGATTTCAAAGCAATTTAGAACTGGTCCTTGTTCAGATTTGAATAGCTGTGTGCACTGTAATTGCTGTGGTAATGTGTCTGTGTTAGATTTAAATGCTTAAGGATGGCTTTCCAACTAATGAAAAAGCATTGTTTGCACTTTTGCATTTCTAGTACTTCCCGTTATAAATGCATTCGCCATAGCAGAAAATAAATTTTTATGAAATCCATAAATAAATTTTTATGGATTATGTGACAATGACTAGATGCACAAGATTCGCAAGGGAAATTTGGCCAAAAAGGGGAAACTCACAAAAGTATATAATTTGCATTGCAAAGGAACTCGAATGCTAAACACTGGCAGGAGGGCATTTACCTTATTCTTTTAGTTACTTTATTGATAGAATTTGTGAATAGCATTACTTCCCTTGTCTAATTCTATGAAAATCTTTTCTGAATAATGTATAGCTAACTGTAATACACAATAATAGTAATATTTAAATATAGAATTTCTAATGGCTTGTTTGTACACCATCTATTTCTCCCATTAAAGTTCTGAAGCTAACCACTACATTGTTTGCTTCTCAGACAATAATGAATTGTATTTTAATATGTTAAAAGAAAAAGGTAATCAATGGTATACATTAGTACTTATGGGACTTTGTTCAGAAGATACACACACTTTACTTTGGTCCATTACTATAATCCTTTTATTGTTTTTAATCCTCACCTGAGAACATGCTTATTAATATTGGAGACAGGAAGGGAGGGAGAGAGACATAGATGTGAGACAGAAAGATTAATCGGTTGCCTCTCATACATGCCCAGCTGGGGACCTGCACCTGACTGGGGATCACATGCCCTGAGTAGGGATCGAACCCACAGACTTGCAGTTTATGGGACGATGCTCCAACCAAATGAGCCACCCCAACCAGGGTGTATCAATCTTATTCTTATAAGCTGATATTCTACTTATAGTTTGATGTTCTTTTTGATGTTCTTTTTGAGTAGAAACAGTTATGACTCTTCCTTTGAATATCAGAAAATGGTTTCTAATATTATAAACTCTTTCTTTAAAAGGTGGGTTTTCCACAGACTTTGCAGTCCTTTATCATCTTTCTGCTAATTAATCCTCTACATCAGAATAAATCGTCTAAGAAATTTTTTTTAAGATTTTATTTTTATTTATTTTTAGAGAGAGGGGAAGGGAGGGAGGCAGAGAGGGAGAGAAACAGCAATGTATGGTTGCCTCTCACATGGCCCTCACTGGGGACCTGGCCTGCAACCCAGGCATGTGCCCTGACTGGGAATCGAACCGGGACCGTTTGGTTCCCAGCCCGCACTCAATCCACTGAGCTATACCAGCCAGGGTGCAATTTTTAAATGTCACAACTTTTTGGCCCAAACAGAATTTCCTGAGACATTGCTCTTAGAAGAAATTCATTTGACAAAGGAGGCAATTCGTTAGGTGAATGACAACAGGAAATTGATGATCCTGTTCATTATCACGTTGGCAATTCTCCTTATTAGGAACATTAAAATGATTACTTTCCTGTCACTTAACCCTGCACCTGCATTTCTGTCTCCTGAAACATGCGAAGTGCAATTGTTTTCTGCAGTCTCACCAGCTTCCTTGTTTCCTTTCCTCACTCCACATAAAGTGCTGTATTAATTCCTAAAGTGTGTATTGAAAGGCTTATCTAAAAACTATCCGAGTGCAAGTTATAGGGAACCTTGTCTGAAGGACTTTTGAAACCAACATTGGATGACACTGCAGTTGAACAGTGTCAGTGCGGATCAGAAAATAAGTTTCCTGTCATTAAAGGAAATATTCATTCATGTTGCAATTGAAAATAGAAATGTAATCATACAGTTCAGTGTTTTAGTATATTTGCAACCACCATTACTATCGATTTTAGAACATCTTTATCGCACTGAAAAGCAATCCAGTTCCTCCCTGTCCTGGAATGTTCCATGGAAATTTGGAACAACCCCTATTCTTACTTATCCTTTTTTGGCTAACTTATAAGCATTCTTTATATATTCTGGACACTAGCCCATCATGTGAACAAGAGGCTTTGGTAAAACGAGAATAAAGATCAGAACAAACATATTGAGGAGTGCAACCAATACAATAATCCATCAAACGTTGGAAGGAAATCAGGACAAAGGAGAAGCTACTTTGATTTTATTGTCAAGGGGGATCCTTAAAAGACACTACAGACAAGAATGATGGAAAAGAATAACGTGAAAGATAATCAACTCATAAAGCCCTGCTTTAATTAGGCAAAGAGGGATCATGGAGCAGAAGGGAAAATGTTAGTGGTTGGCCGGCAGGAGAACATCATCACACTAATCGCAGTCGTTCTGGAAAAGTAGGGAGCGCCTGAGCGCTGACAGACCCCGGGTTCCATTTTCATGGTATCTCAAGCATCAAAGGCACATGCGTGTGAGCAGCGGAAAGTGGAGAGAAGCCATCACTGGATGAAGAGCTCAGTCTTAATTGGACATGTAGATTTGAGATGATTGTGTGCTGAAACCAAAAGAATGCTTGATTTTAAAAGGAAGAACATCTAATTGTCTAAGAATGGCAGTTTTTGATACATCCCACAAATACATGATGCAATCTGTAAGTGCGAATACCTTTTATCTTTTCCATATATTTCTGACACCTCTCGGATACAGTTAGTTAAGTCCTCACACTAACCACAATAAATGTTATTATTTAGTGGTAATATCTAGATTCTTTTTGTTCTACAAAGAATGCAATACTATAACTTCCTAGCTTCTTGTACTTCAGCAATAAAAAATGATTGTTTCCCGGCAGTTATTAAATGTGGTTGACCACAACAGAACAGTCCAAAGAAACTGAGTTCCAGCCTAAAAGCATCTACAATATACAAATTTTTTAAATGTCATTTAATCATTCAGGGCGAAGAAAAGTGGATACTGTACATCTGCAGCTTCCCATAAAGGTCAATATACGGAAGGGGCTGATTTTGCAGGAAAGCATGAACTATATAAGCCATCATTTTGGCTGATTAATTAAATTGCCCTATTGGGAATATAAGATTCAAATGTTAGCATCTTTAGTTCAAAATTTCTAACTTTTTGAAACCAGTATGCATGACACATCATATTACTACTAACTGAAGAAGATATTGTACACACATAAAATATTCGTGTATATGCACAGTGTCCACACACCTCTGTGATTACCTGAAATCCTCAAAATAAGAACTTTCCTGTCTAGAATTTCCCGAAGGCCAATTATTCAGATTGGTTTTCTCTTTTAGTAAAGTATTGCAGGTTTTCCACTTAACAGTCAAAAATCACTCTTAAAACCTCAGAAGTTAGCGGCCAAAGGAAACCCAGAAGTCTGTACTCTTTCCCACGGTAACCGCGGTGAAGCAGAGCACACTGGGGCAGCTGGACCGCTCCCATTTCAAACCCGGGAACTCACTTCTCAGGCCGTGTGTGGACAGAAGTGAGTAGATTTGGAGATTTGTTTGACTTGATTCCTATTATTCATTGTAATGGATTTCACTAGAGTTTTAAACTCCTAACTGGAAATGCCACAGGAATTTAATGGATTAGTCAAATCACTGGCTTGTAGATATTTTCAGGCAATGTGCTGAGTTGCTTAAAAAGTAAAGCCGCCTTAATCTTCCACGTTGAACTTCAATTCCAATGCTGACATTCATAGCAGGGAATATTGTTTCAAGAATGAGATCCAGGTTCAACAGACAGAACATTTGTCAATTTGGAAGTTAACCTTATATCCTTGTTCGTAAAACCACAGGCAGTTCTGTAGTTCAAGCCTTCCGTATACCGCTTTTGTGTAGAAGAGAAGGAAACACGTACAGGGAGAGACTGCAATACCCTGCCCTCGAGCATATTCGTCCCTGTAACTGGGGGCTCTTTTAACCTGTAAACCACAAGTCAGTGATTCTCATAGCAAATTGCGTTTGGGGCATGGCGCCCTGTGCTTACGTTTCTTTGGGGAAGTTTCTCTGTAAGCAATTTGCCTAGACTTTAGAGAGCAGAGGTTAAAAATTCAGCAAATTGAGGCTTGCATATTCTGAGTCTATTACAAAGGTTGGGGGGGGCTAGTGTCCAGAATTGAGGGGCTGTGTGCATCCCTCTCACCCTGGCACCGGTCCGTTTCCTAATAGGCAGTAAAACTTACAAGTCAGTTGAATGACGGAGGCATTTTTAAGCTCGTCCTTATTTAGCGAAATACATTTTTATCCTTCAGGGCTTGTGCACACAAATTTTGGAAACAGATTTTGATGCGTTTAACCCATGGGAAGATGCATGAACTAACAGGCATTGAGTGAGCTCAATTCCTGAATTTCACCACAATATTCAAACCAAACCTAGGGTGTGCTAATAGGAACAATTTTTTGCATGTTTAGATGGTGGGTGAGGATTGTATGTTATCACAATGACCTGAAGAATGTTTAATTATGAATAGTTATATACACACGCACACAATTTAGAAAAAGTCCGTCATTCAGTAGCACTGCGTATGGTCCGTCTGGGTTTCCTGTAACCCCTCTCACCGGCTCTTCAGCTTTTCATTCATGAGTGTCTCTCCTTGGTTTCCGAGAAAGATGATAAGACATGGATAAATGGGTTGTGAGAGGAATTAAGTGTGATTTACTTCCCCATGATTTTCAAGATAAAAATTCACAAGTACCGAATGAAAGACACTCTTACATAAATAATTTGAAATCTATTTTGTGAACAGTGGGAATCTCAGGTTGAATGACAGTGCTTGAACTCTCCCTCTAAAACCTGAGCGCCCCCCCTCCGCCGTGACTCCCAAAGTGACAGTTACTCAGTTACAGCGACAGGACCGCGGACGTCCCGTTGCTGTTTCTTATTAGCGTTTATCCTTTTCTGCTTCCGATATCCTATACCTATAAATTGCATCTAGCTCAGGCATATCAGAAGAATTAGAAAAAGTGAATGTCTTCGGCATTTATATCCCTGTGATGATATTCCGTATCGGTTAAAGCCGAGGGCTAATTTCGAAACATTTCGAAAATGGCGAAGTATTATGGCGAAGTCATGCCGTTTGGGCGGTGACTTCTACTGTGAGTGTTTACCTAGCTTACCTTTGCCAATGTTCGTGCATGCTTTCACTTGCCCTAAATTCCATGGTTTCTATGACCTAAAGCAGGGGTGTCCAACCCTGTGGGGTCCCTGGGCCACATTGGAAGAAGAAGAGTTGTCTTGGGCCACACATTAAATATACTGAGACACATCATCACGAAAACATCTCATCATGTCTTAAGTTAATTCACAACTTTGTGTTGGGCCGCAGGCGGCCCGCGGACCATGGATTGGACGCCCCGGCCCTAAAGGTTATCAGTAATCCACCTTCAGTAAGCTTCATTTTGATTTTTCACAGATGAGGGAGAACATTCCTTTGTATTCACAGATATTTCCAAGTTTGAAAAGTTTTCCTCTAAGAATTTAAATGATAAATTTTACCACTCACTACACATCACACAAAATTCACTGTCATGAAGAGTGCAAGGCCACTGAAACCCAAACAGCCTGGTACTGGCGTCAGGACAGGCATATAGGTCAAGGGAACAGCACGCAGAGCCCAGAAGTAAACCGCACCTTTTTGGTGCGTGAATATTTGACAGAGGAGGCATGTTTTTACCACGTCACTCCTCTGTTCAAAACTTTCTCATGTTTTTACCATTTCACGCAGAATGAATGACGCTATACTGTCTGATAGACCTGCGCTGCCTCTCCCATGTCATATGTGTCTGTCCCCCTTGTTCGGGGCACTGGCTTCCCCGGTGTTCATGGCGCATCCAACACGCCCAACACAGTTCTGCTTGAGGAATGTCGTTCTTGCTGTAGTTTGCTGAGGAGCCGCTTCCCCAACACACACTCATAGGGACGGCTTTTGTAACCCTCTGCAGCGTGGCTCAACGTCAGATCCTCCACTACACCTTCCGTGAGGACTCTGAAAACTAGCAACCGCACTGTCCGGGAATTTCTATGCTTTTGTGTATGTTGAATTATCTCCCACGGTGTCATTGATCCCTACCTAATAGACTGTGCATTCTTTTGTTTTATGATCTTTCGCACTTCCTATAGAACACAGTCTCCATGAGGGCAGAGACTGTTACGGTTTTATTTCACAGCTGTATCTCCAGTACGTGGAGCAGTGCATAGCACACAATAGGTGCTCATTAAATACTTATCAAATAAATGTTCCTCTGAAGCATCATTGCTTACGTGTCCTGTGCAGCTCATTGCTCATCTATTGTCATCAGAATTCTATATTTTGAGCTTTGGTGGAGATGCCTTTGAACTTTCTTAAGGCCTGGCATGCCAGCACAAGCCGGTATTTTCAAGGCTGTGGTTGCCGTTAAAAATGTTTTGTGTTTAACTTATTTATTTACATATTTCAGAATAGCCGTGGTTTTAGTTTAACTGTTCAGTAGATGTATTACTTTCCTATTGCTCTTGTAACATATACCACAGAACTAGTGGCTTAGAACAGCAAAAATGTATTAGTTTTCTGTTCTGAAAGTCAGAAGTCCAAAACGGTCCGTTTGAGGGTAAAACTAAGGTGTTCTCAGGCCTGCGTTCCTCCTGGAGGCCCTCGGGGACGCACCGATTCTCTGTCTCTTCCGACCTCTGCACCTCTGCTCACATTCACCCGCCCCTTCTCGCACGGTGTGAAGTCGCGTCCTCTTTCCTCCCTTTTCCCCCATAAGAACCCTGGGCCTCATTGAACACTGCCCACACCTGGGGAAGCCAGGATCACATCAGGATTTCAAAATGCTTAACATAATCACATGTGCAAATGAACTTGTGCACAAGTTCAGTGCTTAGCATGCAGAGATTTTGGAACGGTCATCATTCTGCCTACCACATAGGGTTGAACTTTCAATGCAATGAACTTAAAGTGGGGATAGGAAACACATCAAATTCTAAGCAAATAATGAAATTGTCCCCAAGATAATGTATGGATCTTAATATGAGAACATGAGGTAAAAGAGTAAAATTGTTTCACGTTGTTTATAAATCTGCCTGTACCATTAAAAGAATATGTTCTGAAAGCTAGTTTGCAGGTTCTGGTTTCACCTTAGCAAATAAGGAAATGCAGATACTTAAGGAAATTTGAGGTGAAACATCCCCAGGTCTTTATTACATAGTATACTGGTTTGTTTCCAGTCTGGCATGAAGGTTCAAGTGAATTTTATTTGCTCGAAACCTTAGCTAATCCTGAATATACACATAAGGGTATTTGTTCTTCCCTGTGTTATCATAGACATGAAAATGCTCCGTATTGATTTTTATAGTCAGTAAAAATAGAAAGCCAAAGGTGAGGACTTGGCTGAGCTTGCCTCGGGAGAGTGAAACTTCTGTGAGACCTGATTCAACAAAGCTCTTGAAAAGCCCAAGAGGCCAAACATCTGAGACAAGTCTCCCCTCCTTCCAGGGTGAGTTACACTCGCATTTACCCACTGGAGGGAAGCGGAATTCCTGTAATGTATGTGGCGCAGGTCAAGGACGCTGTGCCGAGACTGTGAATGGCACCATCGGGAAGATGAGGAGACAGGACTGTGAGGGGTTATCTCAAGATCAAGATCAAGGGCTTATCTCATTTACTTTGATCTCTTATTCTTGATGCTCAGTAGCTTGCCTGTGTCTAGAAAATACTGAAGATCTTAATGAAAAACGGAGGGTGCGCTGCTCTGTGTTTCAAATGTCTCTAGATCTTTGAGGCAATGACATTAAATGAGGAACACATTAAATATCATATGCTAGACATGCCCTAATCTCAGACAGCTGTTTTCTTTTACCCCACATCTTACAATGCTACCTGGCACATAGTGGGTTTGCAGTTAATTAAAGGAAAACGTCCTATTTCTTCTTACCCCAGTAGCCTTAATATCAGCTGCTCATTTTTAACAAGCAACTACGCCAGGGGATGAAAGGACTACACTTTTCTTTTTTCTTCTCATATTTTTTACACAAATATTCTTGATTTCAGAGGCACCATCCTACAGGTCGGACCCCCTTTTTCAAATGTGCTTTCCATTTGTGTATCCTCAGCTCCAATTATATCACCAACCTCTGTGTCTCGGCAACTTCTTCTTCTTCTTTTTATTCAACACATATTTATTAAGCTCCCACTGTATACTAGAAATTGGTCATGGCACCGGTATAAATAAAGCATATGTAATCTTTGCTGGCATGGAATCGACATTCTAGTGGAGGGAGACCGAAAATTAACAAACAGATAAATAAAAAAATACATTTATACTAAGTTAATGTATTGGGTTGATACGTGTACAAGATCCGTGTACAGAAGGTATCTAGCCACGTAAATACGAAAAATAGAGGCATTTATTGAAGAAGATACAAGAAACATTGTCCATAAGACAGTGATACCTCAGTCCCTTCAAAGTAGGCACCTGGGGACTTCACACAGCTCTCCCAATCGCCATCAGCTGCCCCGTCGTATTTTCCTGAATCTCATCAATGGTCTGAAATCTTTTCCCTTCCAAAGGTGATTTTAGTTTTGGGAAAAGCCAGAAGTCACAGGGCACCAAATCTGGGCTGTAGGGGGGCTGAGTCCCCTGGGTGATTTGATTTTTCACCAAAACACTCTGAATTAGAAACCATTTCAGAGATTAGCCCACATGCTACTTACATAGTGTATTCTTAATAATTCAGAGTGACACCATTGACAATAATTACTTTAATAATTATGACTAGAGACAATTTATAGTAGCGTGTGTCTTTATTTGAGCCTAGTTCTTGAAAAATTATTTGTAAGCCATTCGTTTGAAATATCTGTGTCTAGTCTGAGGAATAATTTTTAGCCATTCCCACAGAGGTGAAAGCAAGAGATAATGTGATGAATATGCAAAAATAAGAGAGTATTTTAAGTTGTGAAATGTATTTTAGTGATGTTTTCCGACAAGACTTGATATTTACAATATGAAAAGTTCAAGTGGGCTGCCGCTAAATTCTACTGAAGATTGGAGGCTCAGTGTGACGGCAACATCTTAATTGGCTTTCAGTAGAAATATTGAGATATGAAAATATGTATGGAATTGTAGTATCCTCATCACTTTTTTGGCCTTTCACATGTTAGGAAAAATCCGTATTTTTTTAATGAAGTACATTTAAATTAGGTGAAATGAGAAAATATCTTTAATTAAATTTGATAAGCCAGGACTACATATAATTTACTGAGTGCTTTGTTTTCCCCCACTAATTTCTGTAACAGCCACAATCTCTTCCAAGCGCTCTGGGACAGGCCACTTTATAGAGATATATGAACGTTTAATCTGTGGATGGCCTCTTCGCGCAGACTGATAGCTTCATCCTTTCTCACATCACTGTGTTTGCTGGGGCGAAATCCTGCCGCGCTCCATCATAATCACGTGTAATCTTCTTGCTCAGTTTAGCTGAGATTTAAGGAGACTGTTCATAAAAGCTGTTCTTTAAAGCCTGATGTATAATTTTGCAGAATCACCCCAGCAGAAAAGCAAGAGGCTTTATAAGAAAGATACCACCATTAAAACTCTTACATGAAGATTAGTTTCAAGTTTTACAATCCGGTACCAAACCATCTGGCAAATCTCACATCAGGTTTTGTTAAACCTCTGAGCTTTCTAAGTGTTTGTTCACTCTCCTTCTATAAAGTCCCCCCTTCCTTCAACGTGCACGTGTACACTCGACTTGCTGATGAGTAAGGTGAAAGACCCGGTGAAGTGCTCCAAGCTTGTTGATTTTCCACCTGTTTGCTTTTGGCAGAATCCGTAGCATCTTTATGCGTAGATGAGTACATTCCTCCCAAAGTACTCCCGCCTGTTTGTCACAGTCTCTGAGGTCTGACTACACATGTGATGTCAGATCACCCCGAAGGGACTCAGGCCAGTCTGGCAAATCCTGGACAAGCCTGTGGAATGACCCAACACTGTCTCTGTGTGCGCATCTCATCAGCTTAGCTTTCCTGGAAAAAGTACATGGTCTTTAAATAAGTTTCACTTTTTCTGGATTGTTGTTCAAGTACAGTTGTCTCCATTTCCCTCCCACTATGCCC